>OZ030021.1:34410000-34415000 GCA_964023405.1 Apodemus agrarius | reverse complement strand
CTCTTTTCCTATGTTTGAAAATTTTACTCATATTTTTGAATAGTGTTTTTATGTCATTGGCATGGAAAGTCTTCTTTGACTATACCCATAATTCCTAGTTTTGTTTTTATTCCTCATTTCCTAATGATCTTTCATGTTCCATCTGTACTGTTTTTAAAATGTTATTCATTTCATGCATGTGCAAGTAATACCAAATGGACTCAGTGGACTCTAAAATAAGAAGACATAAAGGTGTTAAGGGACTCTAGGGGAGGAGAAAGGGATGGGAATTTGGACTGGATATGATCAAGATACACTGTATACATTAGATATGATCAAAATACGCCATATACATTAGATATGCTCTCAAGATACATTGTATACATGTAAAATGTTGTCAAAGAATAAAAAGTATAGTTTTGTTTGTTTGCTTGACCCTTGCACTTAGGAGCTCAGTCTGGGCTGTGCATGCCTGGTGTCCACATAGAGCAGAAAAGGGCATCAGATCCCCTGGGACTGGAACTGCAGAGGATTGTGAGTCACCATGTGAATGTTGGGAATTGAACCCAGGTCCACTTGGAAAGCATCCCCGTTCTTAACCACATCACCAAACTCTGCTGTTCCCATATGTACTTAAAAAAATATTTGGTGTGAGATGACAGAGCTTTTAGCCCCTTGTCTTTAGACTTTCTCTCCCACCCCCCACCTTCCTGTGATTCATTCTATTTACGAGACTTCCCACTGAGCCTTTTTTATTGAAAATTTTATCTCCAGCATTTCAATTTAGTTCTCTTTGGCATTTCTATTTTTTTATTGAATTCCATCTTCATATCCTGTATTGACTTATTTCATTCAGCTGTTTGTATGTGTTCTGGTATTTATTCTGGAGTTTAGGTCATCTTTGATTTCATGGAACAAAGTTTTAATCATTCTTTCATATTCTTTGCCTTTGCCATGAGATTAGTAATTTTTTTCAAGGAAACAGACAAGTTGTGTGTGTGTGTGTGTGTGTGTGTGTGTGTTTTACTTGTGCTTTTGTGTTGGCACTTGTATATATAGAGTTACAGGTTGCATTTTTTGTTTGTTTTGTTTCTTACATTGGACTTGTTTGCAATACTCAGTGTGGTCTAAATTGTAATAGGGTATAACTGGCTAGTTTTGCCTGTTAGATTGCTGTTCATAGCACCAGGCTCTATTTTAGTTCTCTTTGAGAGGAAACCACTTTCTTCAACAATAGACACTATTCAGGGGGGATCTACTCAAGGGAGTAAAAGCCAATTACAAAAGATGTACCCTTAAGCATTAGTAGGGGACAAAGTAACACTTATAGTAGTGGGTATACTAATACATTATTGTTGGAATAGATAGAAAGGAAAAAATGAATAGAGAAACACTGATGATTAGTGTTGGGTTGATAGAATGTAGACTTGGGGAGGTAAATAGATAAGGGAACTGTACAGGGGAAAGATTTGGGGTATGAAGACAGACTTTTTGCTAAAGGTAGACTGAAAAGATGATAAACCCCATAAATATTAATCTCAGGACTTAGAAGGCAGAAGCAGGCAAATCTCTGTGAGCTCCAGGCCAGCGTTTTTCTATATAGAGTGTTCCAGAACACCTAGAGCTAAGACCTTGTCTCAATCAATCAATAAAACGCTGTCAGGTAATGCATAACAGGGGTAAAACTATTGTTACTGTGCTTCCAATGTAAATTCTCCAGTCTTATCCCCAGCCCTGTAGCAGCCTAACTGTGTGTGTGTGTGGGGGGGGGTCTTCTCTTCCTCTCTTCCCCCAATCCTAGGGGACCCTGAGGATTTTATCCACCCTGAGGATTTTCTCCCTCAACACATCCCTTTATCTCAGCCACCAATACTGGAGGCACTCTGCTTAGAACCCCACTGGCCATGTGTGTGGAACAAGGTAGGCAGTCTTCACTCTCCTTCCTGTCCTCCAATCCCAATTCCCCAGTCTCATCCTTCCCCGACCCGACCACCAGCAGCCTGTTCACCTTTCTGACTCTTACTCCCTTGGGACTTGGCTAAACCTCATGGAAGACCCAGCTTTTCTCCATCCTTTGGACATTTCAGCACCATCCCCCTTCTAGCTCACCTGCATATTTGTGTTTCCATCTCTATTTTCTATTTCTATTTCTCCATTTCTCCATTTCTCTATTTCTATTATTTCTGTGTTCCTATCTCTAACACATAGAAATATATTCTACCTGAAACTATCAGCAGCCACACATGGCAGGGATTTAGAAGCACTTCCTATGAGGCAACCTGCAATATTCTTAAACTTATTTCCAAAAATATTCCTAAACTCCAGAGAGGGCATCAGAAACCAAGGAATGAGCACTCACCCAAAATAAAGACAAGACCAGATATCAACACCTAGAATTACAATCATCTGAAACCCAGATGCCTAGATACACTGCAAAAATACAATCAACAGCAACCAAGTCGATACAAATTCAACAGAACCCAGCAGCCCTAGTACAGTAGATCCTAAAAAGTTCAAGATAGCTGAAGCACAAGATAAGAACTTCCAAATAGCTATTATATATTAATATAATATATTATATTCCTCCCTAATATATTATAATATATTCCTCCCTAAGGAGGAAATGAACAACTCCATTAACAAAACTGAAAACACAAATAAATAGTGGAATGGAATGAAGAGAACAGCTCATGAATGAAACTCGAAATAAAATCATTCAAGTGAAGTTAGACTGAGGGGAAAGTGTAAAGAAAAATTTAGGAAAAGCAAAACAAAACAAATGAACAAACAAACAAACAAAAAACGTCAGAGGCAGGCCTCACCAACAAAATACAAGAGATGGAAGAGGGAATCTCAGGCATTAAGACAAGATAGAAAATTAGATTCTTCAGTCAAAAAACAACCAGAAAATCTGGGACACTATGAAAAGGCGAAATCTATGAACAGTGGGAATAGAAGGAGAAGAAAGTCACGTCAAAGGCATAGAAAATATTTTCAATGAAACCACATAAGAAAATTTTCCTAATGTAAAGAAGGAGGAACCTATCAAGGTTCAAGAAGCATACAGAGCACCAAATAGCTTGGCTCAGAAAAGAAATTACCCAAAACACATAACCAAAATATTAAGTGTACAGAACAAAGAAAGAATATTAAAATTCTCAAGGAAGAAGACCACGTAATATGTAAAAGTCGATATTTTAGAATAATAGCTTGCATTTCAATGGAGTCTAAAAACCAGAAGGGTCTGGATGATTGTTTTGCAGATTCTTAAGATCACAGATGCCAGCCCAGACTACTATATCTAGAAAACTTTAAATCACAATAGATGAAGAAAGAAAACAGTCTGAGATTAAAAAAAAAAAAAATTAAGCAGTATCTATTTACAAATCCAGATCCCCAGAAGGCATTAGAAGAAAAACTTAAATCTAAAAAGGCTAACCACACCCAACAAGGCACCAGGAATAAACAATTTCAGAACAACAAATCAAAAGATGGAACCCCACACCACAACAGCAAAATAGCAGGAATTATCACACACTGCTCACTGTTCTCTCTTTAACATCAATAGTCTCAATTCCCCAATTAAAGATGCAGAATAACTTGTTGGATTCAAATGCAAGATCCATCCTTCTGCTGTATTCAAGAAATTCACATTAATATCAGTGGTAGACATTACCTTAGGGTAAAAGGATAGAACAAATTATTCCAAGCAAATGGAGCCAAGAAATAAACCAGTACAGCTATCTTAATATAAGACAAAATTAGTCTTCAAACCAAAACTAGCCAGAAGATATACAAAAGGACACTATATATTCATCAAAGGAAAATTCCTCCAAAAGAAAATTGAAATTTGAAATATCTATGTACCAAACGCAAAGGCATCCAAGTTCATGAAAGAAACACTACTATAGTATACAATATACAGTAAGACTACATGTTGACCCTCACAGAAAGATATCAGGAGACTTCAATATCCCTTCTCATTAATATATGGGTTATCCAGACAAAACCTAAACAGAGAAACATTGAAGTTAAATGGTGTCATAAACTAAATGAACCTAACAGACTTATAGAACATTTCACCCAAACACAAGAGAATATATCTATCTCCTCAGCACCTGATGGAACTGTGTCCGAAATGTAACACATACTTGGACACAAAGCAGTATCAACAGATACAAGAAAATTGAAAGAACATCCTGCATCCTACCTGACACCATGGATTAGAGCTGGATATGAACAGCAACAGAAAACAAACTCATGGAAGCTGAACAACTTACTACTAAATAAAAAGTGGGATCAAGACAAAAAAGTAAAGTTTTTTTTTTTTTTAGAATTGCATAAAAATAAAAATACAACAGAGCCAAATGTATGGGACACAATGAAGGGGGCTCTAAGAGGCAAACTCATAGCACTAAGTGCCTACATTTAAAAAAAAATAAAAGTGGGGTAGGGGGAGATCTCATATTAACAATTTCATGGTACATCTGAAAACTCTAGAAGAAAAAGAAGACATCACATCCAAAATAAGCAGACAGCAAGAAATAGACAAAATCAAGGATTAAATAAATAAAATAAAAAGGAAAAAATTACAAAGAATCAATGGAACGAAGAGTTTGTTCTTTGAGAAAAATCAATAAGATTGACAAACCCTTTTCTAAATTAACTAAAAGGCCGGAAGAAAAGATCAAAATCAGAGACAAAGAGGGTAGATAACAAGTACTGAGGAGATCCAGGGAATCATAATGACATGATTTAAAGCCCTGTACTCCACCAAACTGGAAAATCTAAAAGACAAAAAAAGTCTTGATATATACCACCAACCAAAGTTAAATCAAGACCAGGTAATCAATTTAAATAGACCTATAACCCCTCATGAAATAGAAGACGATGGATCAACATATGTAAATTGATAAATGTAAATCACCAGATAAACAAACTCAAGAACAGAAACCACATGCAGAAAAGGCCTTTGATAATATCCACTTCCCTTTCATGATAGAAGTCCTGGAGAGGGTGGT
>OZ030021.1:34190000-34405000 GCA_964023405.1 Apodemus agrarius | reverse complement strand
CTTTTTTTTAAAAGTGTATTGGCTAAGAGAAAATTTAATTCATATGCTAAAGTATGTCAGGCATCTGAGTTCCAGCATTCAGCTAATCATTATCTTGAACTGTGCGTTTAATCAAGTTCCTTCATTTAATCCAAGTATTTCTCTCAAAATCTAGTATCCCATTTTAAGGAAAACCCTCACCTCATATTTCTTTTGGTTAGTACCTACTTTTGTGAAATCTGATGAAGACAGTCAGTGACATGAATCTAATTTGGGTTGCTGAATACCAGGAGGAATCGGGAAGACTGCATAGATGGTTGCCTTCATTTGCATAGCTTTGTCCAAGAGATATTTTCACCATACTTCTGCATCTGTTATTTCCATTTTGCTTTGCCTAAATTAAAGGGGAATGAATGGTATTCAATGAAATGAAAGCATGCGTGTGAGTGAACACACACACACACACACACACACAGTCAGTCCATCACACTGAATGTGTTGGACAGAGTGTGCATGTCTGCGTGGTAGGGGAGGAACGGTTTGCCATTCTCTCTTGATACAGAGCCAGCCTGTAATGGAGTTTATTTGTTCAGAGCTGGGCATCAGGTGTAATAGAATCATGCATTATGTTTCTTTGACCTTAGCTTTTATGTCCCCATAGTTGCTCATTCATTCCCTTTGCAGATATAAATTAAAAGCGGAGATGGAAGATTAGATGTGCCTGGGCTCATATGGGCTACGTGAAATTTAGTTTCTCTCCCTCTCAGAACTTAGTGAATCACGACAGAAATATAAGTGACCTGTAGCTAAATAGCCAGCACTTGTGAGATTTCAATTCTGTCGTTGGCTTTGCCAGCAGATGAGACTTGGCAAGCTGATTTCTCTCTTTTTCTTATTATTTGTGCATTCAAATTAGTTCGCAAGGCAAAGCTTTCAAAGAAACATTATCAATCTAGGTTCATAGTCTTTTATTTGTGAGTTTGACTAATGTTACGTAGAATTTCCTACTTAACACAACAAAACTCTCCTATGGGCTTCTTTTTTCCTCCTTTTCCTTCTTTTTCTTCTTCTTCACATTCTTCTTATGCACTATCCTGGGCATTTTACAAGAAAGGATGATAAAAAAATTCCATTTTTTCCTGCCACTTGTTAAGAAACAGTGAATGAAAAGCATTTGGCTCTCCAGATGCCACTGAGACTTGTTATATGACGCAATTAAAACTTGACATTCTAAATCCAATGTGTGTGGTAGGAATTAGACTGAAATTGCGCTATTAAAATGTATCAATATTTTTGTATCCATTCTATTCAATGTAACAGTCTACTGTCTTAATTTAATATCTATAACTTGTTGAACACTATCTCCACAACTACATTCAGTACATGAAGGGTATCCAAGCTCTTATCATGAAAGCAGCCATGCCTTTGAAGCAAAGGTCACTGGCACGGATGTTGTTAGAAGCTTGGACCTTTCCTATCAGAAATGAAAGGAGAAAAAGAATTGTGAGACAGAAGTAAATTGTGGATTTATGTTTATCATCTCAGTATTTTAAAAGCTCTTTGCTCAATAATAAGGATCACAAATGTATGTACATAGAATATGAATACTGAGTTTAATAGTGATGTTTTGTTTTGACAGATTTATTTATTTATTTTATGTATACGATTACACTGTCACTGTCTTCAGACACACCAGAAAGGGCATTGGATCCCATTGCAGATGGTGGAGAGCCACCGTGTGGTTGCTGAGAATTGAACTTAGGACCTCTGGAAGAACAGCCAGTGCTCTTAAACACTGAGCCAACCCTAGTGCATTGTTTGTTTGTTTGTTTGTTTTAAGATTTGTTTATTTTTATGCAGATTGGTATTCTGCCTGTCTGTGCAAGGGTGCCAAATCCTTTGGAACTAGAGTTACAGACAGTTGTGAGCTGCCAGGTAGGTGCTGGGAATTTAAACAGGGTCCTCTGGAAGAGCAGCCAGTGCTCTTAACTGCTGAGCCATCTCTCCAGGCTTCTAGTGCATTTTGTTTAAAGATAGTTTTTTTTTTGAGTGTATGGACATTGGGCACAGCTCATTATTTGATAACTCCACAAACCAAGAGGCTATGAGTGTCTTAGTTTGCTTTCTATTGCTGTGATAAAACACCATGACCAAAAGTGACTTGGGGATGAAAGGGATACTTCATCTTACAGCATACAGTCAGTCCATCCTGAAGGGAAGTCTGGGCAAGCACTCAAGCCATGGAGGACTGTTACTTACTGACTTGCTCAGCCTGCTTTTCTATACATCCAGGACCACATGCCCAGAGTGGCATCACCCACAAGGATATGGGCCCTCCAATCATTAATCAAGAAAACATCCCACAGACTTGCCTACAAGCCAATTTCTTGATTGAAATTCCCTCTTCTAGTTATGTTTGTGTTGCCAACAAGCACAATAAGAATCCAGGAAAATGAGCAAAACTCTGGGAAAAACACAGTGACCAGTCACAGATTTTTGGATTGATCTCTCAGAGGTGGTGTTTTGATCCTTTGGGGCCAAAGATCAGAAGATGCAAGTCCCACCTCAGCTCCCATTTTTTTTTAAAAGAATATTTTAGCTGGGGATATTGATATATGCCTTTAATCCCAGCATTCAGGAGACAGATTACAGAGATCTTTTGGGGTTTGAAACCAGCCTGGTTCTGCATAGTTAGTTCCAGGACAGCCAGGAAAACTTAGTGCAAGCCTGCCTTGGAAAAACAAAAACAAAAACAAAAACAATGCTGTAATTTGTTGTGTGTAGTTTGAGCTACCACCTTTGATCCAGGAAGTGGTTTGCTATCAGCCCCCACATATCTTCCCTTGCATCCTTGGACAAAACACACAAACACACATACACACAACTACACACACACACACACACACACACACACACACACACAGAGTTTGTTCCTTTATAACTCACCTTCTTGGCACAATTGCTGGGTGCTAATATCTTCCACCTGGAAAAGTGTGCACGTACCAATTTATTATCTCTGTGTATCCATTTGCCCTAAACTTCAGTGGCTGGTCCCATCTGGCCCCTGTCAAACATCCCTGGCCACCCACCTGTAGTGGTGGCCACAGGCCCCAGCCCCCTGCCCTGAGACCTCACATGGTTACTGTGTTTTTCTCCCTCCAAAGCATGGCAGAAACTCCCCTCTCCTTCCTTGTGTCTCCTTTTCCTGCTGGGACCCAGAAGTCCCGTCTGTACCTTCAGCCCAACAATTGGCCCCTGGCCTTCTTTACTAACAAATCAAGAACCAATTAGGGAACAGGACCTTACCATCAGAACTGCTTCCTTCATTAATTGATATATTTTTATTGTGCATGGTATTGGGTTCCATGAGTATATTCCCATGCAAGCATATAGTGTGCTTTGGGTATGTGCTCCCCAATAATTCCCTCCTCCCCTATCTTTCTTCTGCCCGTTTTTTCTCTTCATTTTCTTCAACAGTTTTGCCTCTTCTTTCCTGTCAATATACACATATAATTTTATAAATTGTAATTGTAGGTATCTGATATTCAGGATATCTAAATATGACTCCCACAAAGGTCATGGCCCATAGGTTGAGAACTACTGTTTTAGAGGGACCTCTGTGTTGACTCTGTCTAGTCTAGTGTATAGCCCTTTTTTGTCCACATCCTTGCCAACACATCACTATTTGATTTTGTTTTGTTTTGAGACAGGGTCTCTCTACATAGCCCTGGCTGTCTTAGAACTCACTAGGTAGATACTGATGTCCTCAAACTCAAAATGATCCATTCCACAAATGGCTACTATTTGTTTGTTAATGACTGACAGTCTGAATGGGGTGAGAATAAATGTCAATGTAGTTTTATTTATATTACTCTGATAACTAGTGATGTTGACTATTTCCCTGTGTGCTCATTGGCCATATGTATTTCATCTTTGGAGAACTGTCTTCTCATTTCATTAGCCTAATTATTGACTGCATGATTTTATGTCATATTTTTAGCTATTTAAAGCATACCATTTGCATTTATCTGGGTTAACAATGATGTCTCTCTTTTATGACCAAAGTGATAGGAGTGAATCTCTCCTACTAGGCTGTGCGCAGATCAAGAATGGGAGTATTGTCTTTGCTTCTCTCCAGGGCCTGCTGGATGGCTTGTCCCAGGCTCATTCACTCATTGAATCTCCCAGTCACTTACTTATTCTATTCTGGATCCTCTCAATGAATGTTTATTGAACAAGTGGGTGGATAATCTTGTTTTAGAGGCTGTGAAAATCATGGGGGAAATGTCAAGTTGTCTAATGAGAAATTCCTTATGTACTCTACAACAAAATACACGTTTTCATTGTGCATGGTACTGGGTTCCATAAAGGACCTTTCCACGAGAGTATATGACATGTCTTGAGCATATGCTTCCTGTAAGTCCCCTCCTCCTGTTTTCTCTCTTCTGACGTCTGTTGGTTGCAAAGATGCATGGGTACTGCCCATCTGAAACCAGCATTTCCCACAGTTCTTTGGATCAAGTCTCATGTCCTTGGCAAGGTCTCTGAGCCTTTCTGTTTATTCTACTTATTGCTTATCCTTCCTCCTTCCCCACCCGAATTATTTCCTTCCTGTTCAAGCTCCAGCCACATAGGCTTGTACATAACTCAACATTTATTCATCTTGTAATAGAACTTTTGCATATGGTATTCCTACAATTTCAATAACCCCATTCCCTATTCTTCACTTAATTTCTGTACATCTTTTTTATTTTTAACACATGTGCATGTGTTTTAGAGAGAGAGGGAGTGTGTGTGTGTGTGTGTGTGTGTGTGTTGCACAAGAATGCAAGTGTGCCTCAGGAAACCAGAAGAGGGTACTTTATCCCCTAAAGCTCATGTCACAGGCAGTTGTGAGACATCCCAAATATGTTCTGGGAATTGAACTCCAATGTTTAAGAAGAGCATCAGGTCTGAGCCTTCTCTCTAGGTCCTGCATATCTTTTAGATCTAAGATCATACATCTTTTTTCTTACTTTAATTTTTCCAGGCTTTAATTTTACATGTGTCCTTCATTTGCCTCTAGGTCCATGCATGCAGTGCCCACAGAGGCCAGAAGAGGGTGTCAGACCCCCCCCCCCCCCCCCGGAATGGAATTTCATATGATTGTGAGCCACCACATGGGTGCATGGAACTGGAGGGAGGGCCTCTCTGGAAGAGCAGTCACAGTCATTTCTCCAGTCTGACAGGTCTGTTTCTCAGACCAGGTAGTGGCGGATACATGCATTTCTCTTTGACAACAAAACAGGACAAATCAAAACACCCCCCCCAAAAAAAAGTGCTCTTTGAATTCCTAACCCAGCTGGGTTAGAGAAACTATTGCTGCTCTTCTGAGAACACACTGTAACTGTCAGCTCATGCTTACTTTTATGATTAAGTGTTGTGTTAAGTATCTGTTGCTACGGTGAGATTGTGTGATTAAAGTACCCATAGAGAGCAGAGTGATATTCAGCAGTGAGTGTTTGCTGCTGACCTATCTGGGGTAACTATTATTTTTTGCTCTCATGGGTGTGATATACCTAAGGATAAACTGGCTGATGGTTGATCTAATAGGGAGAGAGGAGCAACAGATTCGCAAGTCTCATGTTCCAGAAGGCTAGATCAGCCAGAGTCTCTCTTTCTTTTTTTTTAAGATTTATTTATTTATTATGTGTAAGTACACCGTAGCTGTCTTCAGACACACTAGAAGAGGGAGTCAGATCTCATTACGGATGGTTGTGAGCCACCATGTGGTTGCTGGGATTTGAACTCAGGACCTTCAGAAGAGCAGTCAGTGCTCTTAACCACTGAGCTATTTCACCAGCCTAACAGATTCTCATAGTAGTGGCAGATGTATAAGGAAAAACATAATGAAAACCCTAGAGGAGGTAAACCATACTTATGAGTTACGTTATGCACTGAAGTTTGAGTTCTAGGCAAAAGGCCATCTTTGCATGTAAGGGAGAAAGCTCACTTGAAGGCAATGAATGGCATACCTCTTTGTAGTTGTTATTATAGACTTAGTGCCTAGCATGATGTTTGGCCTATAGTGAATAATAGCTATTTCTTGGACAAATAAGGAGGGAATATAAAATAACATTAATTTGATGCTTTTGTCTCAATCATCTAAAGAAATGGTCAATTTTAAAAGTTTCCATTGGGGCTGGAGAGATGGCTCAGTGGTTAAGAGCACTGACTGCTCTTCTGAAGGTCCTGAGTTCAATTCCCAGCAACCACATGGTGGCTCACAACCATCTGTAAGGGTATCCAATGCCCTCTTCTGGTGTGTCTGAAGAGAGCAATGGTGGTGTCGTCATATGTATAAAATAAATAAAGAAATAAATCTTTTTTTAAAAAAAGGTTTCCATTGGACTGAGTTCTGGGTCCCCAGTAGAGGAGTTGGAGAATGGACTGAAGGAGCCGAGGGTGTTTGCAGCCCTATGGAGGAAGCCACAGTGTCAACTGGTCAGACCCCCTGGAGCTCCTAGAGACTGGACCACTAACCAGAGTACACATGGAGGGACCCATGGCTCTGGCCTTGCTAGACATCAGTGGGAGGAGAGGCCCTTGGGCCTGAGGGTGCCCAATGCCCCAGTGTAGGGGAATTCCAGGGCAGGAAGACGGGAGTGGGTAGGTGGGTGGGGGAACATCCTTAAAGAGGCATGGGGAGAGGGAATGGGATAGGGGGTTTCTGAAGGGGAGATCTGGAAAGGGGAAACATTTGAAATTTGAATAAAGAAAATATTCAATAAAAAAAGGAAAAATAAGAAAAAAAATCACCAAAAACTACCTATAGATTTAAAACAATCCCATCAAATGTCCAGTGACATTTGTCATAGAACTATAAAAAAAAGTTTCCTTATTAGGAAGGTAGTTCAAAACTGTATTTCATTTCTTGTTTGTTTGTTTCCCTGACTTCTCTAATTTCCCAAATTACTACAGTAAACCTGTGTGTGAACTAGGGTTGACTTTTATTCCCAAACAATACAGCTCTGCTGCTGTAGTCATCATTTTTGTGTCATGAGAAAAGTACCTTAAAAGAAAGATGGACTATTTTGGCTTCAAGGACTTGGTCTGACGTGATACAGCATCTAGGATCATGGCAGTGGGAGCATTTGACAGAGGGTCTTCACATTGGAGTAGACCAGGAAGAAGAGGGAAACAGGAGCCAGGGCTTGGCTGCAGTCTTCAGTGGCCTAACCTAGAGACTTCTAGCTAGCCTGTACCTCCTGAGACTTCCACGATCTCCTCACCACCAGCTGGTGAAGAAGCAATCATGATGTGCACTAGAAGACGCGACTGCCACCAATGCCAGCGACATGGAAAATAATATCAAGTGAGC
This sequence comes from Apodemus agrarius, assembly GCA_964023405.1. NCBI lineage: Eukaryota > Metazoa > Chordata > Mammalia > Rodentia > Muridae > Apodemus > Apodemus agrarius. The sequence goes on along the minus strand of OZ030021.1, from coordinate 34,397,661 downwards.
TGTCTGAGTAAGGGGACAAAATTTTGTATTTTGGAAGTGTGGGGGGAAAAAAACCAAAATAATAAAATAAAGTAAAAACCAAAGATTTCAAATGTTTGGACAAAGTTTATTATGATTTAGTTATTAAGTACTAAATACTTCTTTGCTCATTTGTTGAAGCTTTAGTCTCTACAGTGTAGGTCCAGTCACTTAAAAAAAAAGGGTAATTTGTGAGGGTTCTAGATTGACCCACTGACTGACAGCTACAGGATATATATATATATATATATATATATATATATATATATATATATATATGAATGACAGAGACAGACAGAGACAAACAGAGAGAGAGAGAGAGAGAGTCCTGGCTGGAGAAGATTGGTCACTGGAGTCATGCTTTTGAAGAGAATATCTGGCCCTGAGACTCTTCCTTTACCTCTCTTGGCTTCTTGGTTGCAATGCTATGAACAGTCCCTGCCATGCTCTCTGTTGCCATGGTATTCTCCCTAACCATAGCACAGATACGCAGAGCCACTATCCTTGAACTAAACCATGGAAACCCTGAGCTAAAATAAATCTTTCCTCCTTTAAATTGTTTCTCTGGTATCTGTCACAGTGATGCAAAATCTAACATGCAAAAAGCCCCTGCAAACTTTCCCTTGAGCCAAAGGTGCTATCATTAGATACTCTGCTGTCACAGAAAGCCACAGACTGGGGAGACTTATAAGGAACAGAAATTTGCTTCTCAGAGCTCTAGAGACTTGGAAGTGCAAGATCAAGTTGCCAGTAGGATAGCGCAGACCACCATGTTACCATACCCTCTGAAGAAGAGAAATGCTGCATCCACACAATGGAAGAGCAGATGAGCAGAGTTTCCCTTTAATTCCAAGCCCTCTTGTATAGGCAACAATCTTATTTATGAGTCTAGAGCGCCACTAAAGCCATACTTCTTAATGCTGTTGTTCATGCTCAACATGAGCTTTTGAGAGGACTCCATCACGGTAGCCTTCCATAGAGGAGGGCTACGAGGAGGAGTCTGGCGGTGTTTTAAAAGAGCTCCATTCCTCATAATGGAAGAAATCAAAACAAGCAGTTTAGAACACGGCCGTTAAGTCATGGATCATGAAAGCCTAAAGGTCAATAAGACTATGAAACCTAAGCAGGCAGGCAGAAAGGAACAAAGGAAGGAAGGGCGGGGGAGTAAAGGAAAAGAGGGAGGAAGAAAGGAAGGAGAGAAAAGGTATCTCCTGGAACAGGACAGTAAATGACTTTTATGTTCAAAGAGCTATAAAGAAGCTGAAAGATTCTGATTCAAATATCATTAGGAAGTTCTAATAAATGGAAATATTACAACTTACTTGGAATATGTACTTAGTATTTTTGGTTAAAAAATTATTCTTTGATTCTGACTTAATTTAAGAAAAATGGGGGTCAGGCAAGATGGCCTGTGGTACTCAAATGGGGGAGAAAGAGAAGGGGAACAGCTGGAACATTATGAAGAGAGATGGAACTGGGGCAGGGGTCAGTGTTGATGTCTGTACTCATAGTACCATGAGAGAACATGGTCATGTCCCTGGCTGAGGCAGCCACTGGGGACCACCTGGATGTCCAGGGACTGTCCAGAACTGGCCCCAGCCCTCACTGGATGCAGCTGGTGCAGTTGCCCCCATCTCTCACTGCTAGCAGCACTTGGGTGGGTGGGCCTCAGACCTTGACCTGACAGCACAGTGAAGCTGGCTCTGGAGTCGTGGGTGCTGGAGAGCCGGCCCTGAGGGCATGAGAGTAGGAGGGCTGACACCGCCTGCTGCTGACTGTGACATTGGGGGGCCTAGCCAGAGCAGTGCTGGAGCGCTCCCTGTGGTGGTGTAGATAAGGGAGAGCTGGAGGGTGGAGCAGCTCTGCCACCACAAGGGCCTCTATCCATGGATCTGAGATGCCCCACCCCAAAATCTCTATCATCTGCAAATGGTTGGGAATCACGGAAGGGCCAATCCTGCTACAGTCCAATTCATTGCAGCGGTTTATTTGTCTGGTTTGAGATCTCTGGCTTCTGTGACACCATCAATAATTAGATCCTCACCAGGACTCCTCCCAGTCATCCTGTTGTTGCCCTGTGTCATGGAGATCCTCCAGATCTATAAGAAGAATAATAAGCATGGGGCTGGGAAGAAGCTCTTCACTGAAGCAGTGAGAGATAAACCCAATCAGAGAATAAAGAGCACAACGGAATAGTTTCCCTGTAGACTAGCAACAGACAAGCACGCCTTCTCTGTTCACTTCAACATTATATTGTCATTGCTAGCCAGAGTAAGTAGGTAAGAAAAAGAAAGAGAAGACATCCATCTAAAGAAGTAAACCTATACCTTTCTCTGCAGAAGATCTTGCATGTAGACAATTAAGAACTAGAAAAAAGTTAGAGAAGATTTCAGGATATAAAATCAATATAACAGAAATTATATAATTTTTCTATGTTGGCAATGAGTTATCTGAAAATGAAATAAATCAAGCCTATTTACACTAGATCAAATTTTTTTTAGAGAAAGAGTCAGGTGGCGGTGGCACACCCCTTTATTGACAGAGGCAGGCAGATCTCTGAGTGTATGGCAAGAATGAGTTCAGGACAGCAAGGGCTACACAGAAAACCTCTCTCTCAAAAACACAGAGGATCTCTGAGTATATGGCCAGAGTGAGTTCAGGTCAGCCAGGGTTACACAGAAAACTCCTGTCTCAAAAAACCAAGAGAGGGGGTAGGGAAGAAGAAGGAGGAGGAGGAGGAGGAGGAAGAGGAGGAGAAATAAAATATATAGTAATAAATTTAATGAGACATATAAAACAGTTAAAAATAGTTTCATGAAATCAAAGACCCAAGTGTATGAAAAGACAGGCCACATATGTGGGTCAGCAGGCTTAACATTAAGAGGTAAATATCTCCAAATTCTGTCCTCTTTACATACCAGCAGATTGATTCCAAAATTCATGTTGAAGCACAAGAGGCTTAGAACAGCCACAATGACCCTGAAACAGAACAAAGTCAGACAGTACTTTCTGTTTTTAAAACAGAAAGCAACAACAAAAATACCCCCAAATTAATTAAGATCACAAAATCCTGGCACAAAGATAGGCATAGAGACATATGGAATAGATTTACAACTCTATAAATAAACATACTTATGGTCAATTGGTTTTGACAAGGGTGCCAAAAACAATTTAGTGTGAGAAAAGAGTACCCTTTTCGATAAATAATGCCAGAATAACTAGTTATTTAAAAAAAATAAAGTATGGGGAGCTGAGAATCTATTCAATGATGGGGAATAGGCTACCATGCACAATGTCCTGGGTTTGAGCCCCAGCAATGCTAACAGACAGACATGCATGTTCAGCACACACACAGGGACACCCACACCCCCACACACAAACACACACACACACACACACACACACACACACCCTAAAAATGTAATTCAACATGCTTCACTCTCCTCATCATAAATGCAAAGCTATAAGGTTATTAGGAGAAAAAAACAAGCTATGTGATCTTACATTAGGCAATAGTTTATTGACTGTTACAACAAAAGCATAGTGACTTTCTTTTCCCTGTGACAAGATGTCTGACAGAACCAAGTATGGGGAAAGGACTTAGGCTCACAGTTTCAGAGCTCCCAGTCCATAATCATGGGCTCTGATGGTCTGGGCCCATGGGAAGGCAGAAGATCATGGCAGCAGAAACCTGTTCAGGAAGAGGAGACTGATCACTTAATGATGGACAGGAAGCAGAGAGAGACCTGAAGAGAAAGAAAGATATGAGCAAGTTAAGGTAAGATGTGTATTTCAAGGATTTATTTCCTCCAAACAAACCTACCTTCTGCAGTTCTTCACTCTCAAAAGTCTATTCAGGTTCTGTACCCATCAGTGGCTTGAACACTTCTTTGGTCATAAGCCTCATGATCTAATCCTCTCTAGAAACACCCTCACAGACAGACATCAAGTCTGTGCTGGGCTGTAATAATTTTCTCAGTGTCTCTCAACCCAGCCGAGTTGATAAGCAAGATTAACTGTCACAGGAAGAACATTTAGGTAAACTGGGTACTTCATCAACATTTAAACATTCTATACTTCAATGATCTCTGTGAAGAGAGGAGAAAGATAATCTGTGGAAGAGAAGAAATGAAAAATTTATAAGTAATAAAGGTCTAATCTCTAGGATATACCAAATAAATTAATAATAATAAATAAATAAATTGACAAAAAGGCAACCCGATTTAAAGCATTCTGGGCTGGAGATGTAGCTCACTGAGGCCGTGGGTTCTGAAGAGAAGGTATAAATGGCCAATAAGCACATGTTGTTCAGTTTTATCAGACTTTAGAGTAAAGCAAATAAAAAGCATTTGGCTATAATGTAAAAAGAAATACTGATGTTAAAGGCATTAAAACACAAACATTGTTAGTGGGAATTTTTAAAAGGGCGGCCATCTTGGAAAATAGTTTGTTTCTTAAACTGTGAAACACAAAGTCGCCCTATTGCCCTGTAATTCTACTTCCAAGTGCACACACATACACACACACACACCCCACCCAAGGGAACTGAAAACATACACCCACAGGAAAATTTGCTCACGTGTATTTCCAGAAGCATTATGAGACTTGCCAGCAGTGGGAGTTACTCAAATGTGCATAAGCTGGTAAATAGATAAAGAGACCAGGATACTCATAGAATACCATTGCAAGAAAAAGGCCCGAGGTGTGAATATACACACCAACCTGAGTGGGCTTCTAAAATCCCCTAATGGAGGCAGCTGGATACAGAGGCACGTGTTTTGTCTTTCCATTAAATGTCCCAAATAGGCAAATTCGTAGCAACGCAGTTGTACACATTCATTCTGTCCCACCGTCCTTGTTGGAACGCGGTCCAGGGATGGAGTTATGTGGGGAGACTTCTGAGTGCTTGTGAGAACACTCCAAGGACACAAGAATCTTGTGTTCTCAGTTTCTTCAAAACAGGGAATTGCTCTTAGAATGTGCATTTATGCTCCTCCCAGCAGATAGGACTGAGTTTACTTCTTATTAGTCATTATTGCTTGCTGTTGTTATGCAATTAAATGTTTAAACTATCCTCTATATGCCTCTATGGAAAGACATTTTTGCTCAGCACAGCTTTGTCCTTGTCATTGCACATGGCTTGACCTCATTAGAACATTATTCAGGTGACGTTTCTTAACCCTCAGAGTATAAATTGTCCTAAGCTCTGAGGCTTTTAAATGAGACTTTAGTCCACCTAATTTACTGGCTCCATCCTCCCAGGTCCCACAGTATCTGGAGCCATGACACTGCCTTTCCATACTCCATCCGTCCCTTCTACTTTCTTCTCCAGTGATGGAGATGAAACTGAGGGCTTCCACTTCTAATCAAGTGCTGTGCTTCTGAATTACCTTTAAACTTTGAGTTACATGTATGAAATATTTTTGATGCGCCAATTATATTTTAACAAAACATTAAAATATAACTTACAGCGTTAATATGAGAAAAAGCTATACGCGTTGGAGAAAAATACCTGTGCTAGAGTACATGAAATGATTTAGACTTGACTCATATCATTCAGTTAGTTATTAAAATAACTCTTGGGAGATGCTGTGTAAAGCCGAGGGAGACGGAAGGACTTAAATGGCTGGAAGAGAAGGGGAAGAATTGGAAATGACTGCAATTATTAGATTCCATTGTAGGCTTATAATTTTCAATCCTACTTTTAATAAGAGTTCCCAGTTGCATCAACTCACCTTCTAGGACACTGTCTAAAGGTAAAAGATGGTAAATAGGACAAGGGGATGTGGACCTGTTTAGAAGTAGTTCTTTGGGGCAATTCCATTCTTCATTGGGCAGGATAGCAGCAGCCCAGCTTAGTAGTGTTAGGATACCAAACAGGAAACAACAGCCATGGCATGATCCAGCAGAAACTGCCAGTCCTCCGCCTCCAAAAGGGCATGAATCAGCAGGAACGACCAGCACCAGCCGGAATGCCTTTAGAAGTTCTCTGCCATGCCTTTCTCAACAAAGTGAAGATCAGCGAAGACTGAAGGCCAACAAAGTGTTGTAAGGCTAGCTAGGCAAGCACTCCATCACTGTCCGTTGAGTGCTGTTTATACTCTCCAAACATCCCATGTCCTTCTTCCGGTCTTGCCTTAGCAAAACACCACGTGAGTCTGCGTCACATGACACAGCGGAGAAACCTCCGTTTCACTCCATTTACAGCAACTGTAACTAAAGTTAGCTTTTAAAAAGATTGTATTGTGTTTCCTTATCTGTGGGTGCATGGCAAAGGAGCATGCACATACCACGAAACACCCGTGGAAGTCAGAGGACAACTTGACGGAGTCAGTTCTGTCCTCTAACCATGTGGACCAGAGGATAGAACTCAGGTCATCAGCCATGATGGCAGTTAACATTTTCCTAGGTAAGCTTTCGTGCCAGCCTTGAAGTTGCATTTTGGTGAAAAGGAACAAATTCAGTCTGAACATGATTTTATGGTGATGATACTCAGTGAAACTGCTCGGTAGTCACATAAAAAGATACTGGCTTAAAATATAACTGAACAACAAAAGCAGAACACAAGGGCACAAGGAATGGTAATAGCAGAAGATTCCAGTCTAAGAGCATTTGCTTAGAGGGGCAAGTTTGATTTCTTGTCAGCTGTGCAAACCAATTAAGAAAGCCTGGGAGAAGGCCAGTGCCTATGGCTCACATCTCAGCGTGTCCCAATAGGAAGCCCTCACCGCTGAGGTCTATTTCTGAACGTTGTGTGGTCTTGGAGCCAGGGAAAGTGTCGTTCTTTTGCTCCAGACCCTCCTTCCTCATCTCAGCTTGGTATAATGCCAAGTTAACTTTCACCATTGTCATTAGTTATATAAGGCATACAGTTACTTCATTGTCCTTCTGCCTTTACGGTGCTAGATATCAGAACCCAGTACACGGAACCTGCGCGGTGAGTTCTCTTATCCAATCTCCATCCCCAGCTCCCATCTGTCTGCACTCCTTTGCAGCTATCGCTATAATGCATTCTAGCTAAAGGAGCAATGGGATGATTCTGTTTTAGCCTACAGAGCTCCAGACATAACAGTGGCAGGCATTTGGAATTCATTAAATTTCAGAATATTCTCAAAATTTTACCAGATCTGTCTTTCCACATCTACTTAGTACATATTTTTGTTTTCCAGTGACATAGGCAGGTACTCCTAGGATGACTTAAAGCTTTCCTTTTTTAAAAATAAATCTTCTTGCAGGTTTCCAAATCTCTAATCTCCACCGATCAGTTCCCCTACACCCCCCTCCATGGGGAAGAATCTTTAATGACTTTTAAAGAGATCTGGAGTACAACTGAGTAAAGGAAAGGTTCTCAGGACATTGGTAATGCCAGGGATACCTATTTGGTCTCTTTAAAAAAAAAAATCTCACTGGAGGTAATTTTTCAAAACATCCCACAAGCGAGGTAGCAAAAGTTAAGTTGGAATTTCCCACTGATAGTGGCAGGGATGTTGTTGGAAAATGACTCTGGGGAACTGGAATGTGTGGGTCGGGTGTGAGGCAGCCCGTGAAGCCTTCAGGGAGCTCACTAGCACTTGCTCTCCTCAGGTTTGTTTGCAGTTGGAAAAAAAAGTTGTTTTTTTTTTGTTTTGTTTTGTTTGTTCTATGTGTAAGATTTAATCTGGAAATAGTTTTCAGATACTTGTTTTCTTAGAAATTTTAAACAACAACCAACCACATTATGTAGGGCATTCCAACTATGTCTCATCAGTAAGCCACTGCGCCTAAAGCAGGGTAGCCCACGGGAGGAGCCGGGCCACAGTGCGCGGGGCTCACTATACTTCCCTTCAAGTGCCTTTTCACATTTTCTGTCTTTGATCCATCTGTGCCACTTAAGTGATTTCTCTCCTGGAGGTCACCAGTGATCTCTAGAAGCAAACATTTCATTGTCAACGCTGCTAGCCTCTTGCCGGCATCCTATGCAGGCTGCCACCTTCTAGAAGGAGCCCTCCACATTGGCCCTATCACTCTGCAGCTGGTCTGGTCCTCTCCGAATCTTCTTCCTTCATCTTGTTGAATTTTTTATTACTAATTGATTTTTTTTATTTATTTACATCCCAAATGTTGTTCCCTCTCCCAGTTCCCCTTTGCAGAATTCTTCCCCCTACCCTACCCCCAGCAATTAAAAACAAGGACATCTTGTTCTAACTAGTCTGGAAATCTGGCAGCAGCTCTGTGGTGAGTCTTGGGACTGAGCTCTGCACTCCCTATTCTCTCCTGGGTGACTTCATATATCATCATGGCTTTCAGTATCAACTATAAACCTTATGTTGGAGATGGCCAAATGATCACCATATCTCCAACTGTCCCTGACCCCAAGATTCAGATGTCCAACTGTAGTTAACATCTCCTTATGTGCTTGCTGAATAGGAAGTTCAATTTTACTTATTTATTTACTTAACTCTTTGTCATTATCAGGTTTGAACCTACAGTCTTGTATATGCTGGGCAAATTCATTACCACTAAGATATCTCCCCAGGCCCAGAAACAAATTTTAATACATCTAAAACAGAATCCTCAGTTCCTTAAAATCTGGTCCTTCTCTCTTGGTTCAGTCCCCAAACTGGTAGTCATCCATGGCTTTCTCCCTCTGTCTTATGGCCTATATATCTGAACATTCACGAAAACCTAGCCAATTTTACCTAAAAACTACATCTCAAATCTACCCATTTCTTACCATCTTGATTGACTTCCCCCAAGTCACAAGCATCCCTGATCTGCAACAGACTTTCCCAGTTCCTTGTTCTGCTTTATGAGTACTAGAGCCCATTCTTGGCACAGAAGGCAGGGACAGCCCACATGAACTTGTTCATTAGGAAGATTTTCAAAGATGTATAACAGGACAGAATATTTATCTGTCACTCGGCTTTAATGGTTATCTAGCTGAACTATGTCAGTTTGTTTCCTCAATAACTCATTCATTCTCTGCCTTCTGTATTTGACAAAAATGCCAGACCTCTTATTATTTGTGCCTCAAGTATTTCAATATATATCCTTTTTTCAATAATATTCAATATAGCCGTAGCCGGGCGGTGGTGGCGCACTCCTGTAATCCCAGCACTTGGGAGGCAGAGGCAGGCGGATCTCTGAGTTCGAGGCCAGCCTGGTCTACAAAGTGAGTTCCAGGACAGCCGGGGCTACACAGAGAAACCCTGTCTCGAAAAACTACAAAAATAATAATAATAATATTCAATATATATCTTTAAAAGGACACTTTATAATGTGACCACATGATGATTAATATATCTGAAATTAATAATCTTTCTATTATTTCATGCATAGGTACGTTTTGCCTGTGTGTTTGTCTGTGTAACATGGTCTGTGCCTGCTGCCTGTGGTGGCCAGAAGAGGGCATTGGATCCTCTGGAATGGAGTTAGAGATGTTTGCGAGTTGCCTTTGTGGGTGCTAGAAATTGAATATGAGTCTTCTGGAAAAGCAGCCAGCACTCTTGGCCACTGACCCATCACTCCCGCCAAAATAATTTCTTAAAATAATTGAATATATTAAAAGTATGTTTCTGAATGTAAATACAATTTTAATTTGTACTATTTTTGAGCTATCTTCTTGTGAAGCTAACCTTAGACATTTGATATCTTACCTCAGCCTCCAACATTATCAGATTACAGTTGTGTGCCGCGTGTGCCGTCACAACTGGCTTAAATGTCATACTTTTTGATCACTCATCATTTTCACAGTTTATATGATGATCCCAATAAAGCGCACATATGGCAACTGGCTGATATGCTTCTGAGGGTCCGTGAAATCTATAGAGTTCTACCTCTTTTGATCTCTCACTTGCTTACCTGTTTTCTTCCTTGTAATTTATTTGTTGAAGGAGGCAGGGTTGGCTTGGGTCCTGGAGAATTATAGTCTAGATATTGCCTGTTGCATTTCTGTATATAACACAGCTTTTTTTTTTTTCTCACATTAAACTGCTAATATAGCCTGATGGTGGCAGTATTTTCTTCCACTGCCATGCCTTTTTTTTAATGTTAGTTGTACTATGCTAACTGTCAGGATCTGTGAAATTAGTCTACTAAAATGGGAATAGTATATTAATTCTCCTGCAAATATTAGTAGCAAAGAGGAATTTCCTTTGACTTGCTTTTCATGTTATCCAGTGGTGCACTCTGTAAGGAATGTCCCATTGGTGCTATGAATGAGAATGGTCCTCATAGGCTCATATGTTTGAGTATATTTTCTCCATTCGGCGGAACTGTTTGGAAGGGATTAGGAGGTGTGGCCTTGCTCTCAGCTGTTCTAATTACCAGGCCCTTCTTTGCCACCATGGGCTCCAACCCACTGACACTGTAAGCCCAATGAAATGCTTTTGTTCATAAGTTGGTTTACCTTGGTCATGGTGCCTTATCACAATCATAGGAAAGAAACTAATACAGCAACTACATTTAAAAATGTAAATTGTACAAATGAAAATATACGAATTAGATCTCTGCTCTGCTGAGCATGCTCTGTACTGACTGTTACCAACTTCTTCCATTGATATTTTCCATCATGTTCCACCACAGTCTCCACCTTTAACTAACAGTTGCAACTTATTAACATAAAGGGTCACAATGTTTCCTAGCCTGGCCTTGAACTCACTCTTATTCAGGAGCATGTTAATTTCTGAGAGTACAGGTATACACTGTAGTCCACTGTGTCTGAATGTCCTATGGCATTTACTTTTGGTGTTTCTGTTACCTGGTCAGGACTTTCCCACCTCAACTGACAATCAAAACAATCCCCTATAGACATACCCACAGGCCAACCCGATCCGGGATGCTTTCCAGATGATTCTATGTTGTATCAAGATGACAGTTAAATTAACCAGTATGCCTTCTGGTTCTCTGTTTGCATAGATTCTCTTGCATGTGTCTTTAGCAATTGCCTCTACATAATGCAGTAGCCTTTTCCTGGACTGTAATAGTCTAATTAACTTGTCCACTTTCTAGTTTCAACTTACCCCACCTATTGCTACTAGGCATTGATGGAGTTGCCTCTTATGTGGAGGTAAGTACTGAAAACATGTCTATGAAGAAAATCTCATTCAGGTGGTAATATCACCCTTAGAAATATTTTCTAGACTCAAGGATAGAGAGTTAGATTTGCAGTTAAGAGCACTAGCTGTTCTTCCAAGGGACCTAGGTTCAATTTCAAGCACCCAAATGGCAGCTCACAGCTGCGTATAAATCCAGCTCCAGGGAAATTCAAGACATACACACGTAGCCAGAAAACTCATACACTTACAACAAAAGGCAAAGGAAAGGAAATGTCCTCCGGCGTACAGGACATCTCATCTCTTAGTGTAGTTAGCACTGCTAGCTTTTCAGCTTCTTTAGAAGAAAGTCGTGTTTTCACTTGGCTAGACAGTAAATAAAGGCTTCCATTTGGCTTTGGTAGTTGTGCTGGCTGGCTTTGTGAATCAACTTGACACAAGCTGGAGTTATCACAAAGAACAGAGCCTCAATGAGGAAATACCTCCAGAGATCCAGCTGTAAGGCATTTTCTCAATTAGTAATCAGAATGGAGGACCATTGTGAGTGGTGCCATCCCTGGGCTGGTGGTCCTGGGTTCTATAAGAAAGCAAGTTGAGCAAGCCAGGAGAAGTAAGCCATTAAGCAGCATCCCTCCTTGGCCTCTGTATCAGCTCCTGCCTCCAAGTTCCTGCACTGTATGAGTTCCAGTCCTGACTTCCTTTGGTGATGAACATCAGTGTGGAAGTGTAAGCTGAATAAACCCTTTCCTCCCCAACTTGCTTCTTGGTCATTATATTTTATGCAAGAATAGAAACCCTGACTAAGACAATAGCATTACAACAACACTTATTTAATTTATTTTATTTTACATTTTCTTTTACATTACATGAATATAGGTTGAGCACCTGTAATCTGAAAATCTGAAATCCCCTAAAATCTGAAACCTTTGAACATGGACACAATATTTAAAAAAAAAAAAATCCTGTATTCTAGGGCTGGGGGTGGCTCAGATGGTTGAGTACTTGCTTGGGAGGAACACGGTTCTGAGTTTGGTCTCCAGCACCAAATAAATATAGGCATGGTCCTGCATACTTGTAATCTTAGCACTTGAGAGGCAGAAGGAGAAAAAAATTACAAATCTGAGGCCTGTCTGGGTATCATAACACTTTTTTTCAAAATGGCAAAACAAAACAAGCGAAACAAAAACAAACAAACAAAAACAAAAACAAAACAAGAAAACCAGATTCTGGAGCATCTCATGCCTTGGACTTCTGTTTGTAAAAAAACTCAGAAAACTTTGAACTCTGACACACTTTCAGTCCCACACATCTGGGTTAATGGACGGTCAGCCTGGATAGGCACCACCACCTCCAGCTTCAGACGCGGTGAGTTCAGGACATGTTTTATCTAAGTAGCCTGTCTTCCCAACTTCTCCCCATGTGGAAGGTCCCGACGCCTGGAAGTGCCCCAGAAAGAGCTCCAAATTCTTCATCCCAGCCCAGCCTCGGTAAGGAAATGAATGAACTAAACAGGAAGGGGACGGGTAAGAAGACCTATGCAAATGTGGCCCCTTTGTGCCATCTTAAGACAAAAATAAACATCCTATTTGAGTTTTTAAAAATAGACTTTGGATTGGAACAATACAATGGCTTTTTCATAGAAGGCTTCAGGAAATGACAAGGTCTGCCTAGAGGTGGAGATATTTACTTCCCATTGTGTGTGGAGACACTGGTGAGGTTTCTTAAGCAGCCGTGCAGCCCTCCTGTTTTAAAGGATCTCAGATCCAGAGAGACTTTATCACACCAGTCTCTGCTCACCCTTTATTTTATTGCAACAGGGTCTCATTAAGTTGGATAGGCTGGCTTTGAACTGACGGTGCAGTAGAAGCAGGCCTTGAACATGTGATCTTCTTGCTTTCAAGCTATGGTTATAAGCCAGGGTAGGAAGTCTTGCACCAGACTTGGAAGACTTTTAACTTTATTTAGGAAAGACTTCAGGTAGCCCCACTTTCCCAGATCAATCACCATCTACACTGACAGTTTCATCCTAAGGGAACACGAAGTCTGACTAGACACTGGACCTAGCAATCTTTTGGAGCTTTTCTAATTCATACTTCAACCCCCAGAAATAAACAGCCCAGCTCTGCGAAGATAGCAATGGTTTTTGTTTTTGACTGGGTCTTACTATTTAACTGAGGCTAGCTTCGAACTCCTATCCCTGGCCTCTGCTAGGCGCTGGAACTTGCTGCTAAGCTGGGTGAGGTGTGTGTGTTTTTACCCAAGGCAGGGAGGTTGGAGAGGACATGAGTGAGCGCTCGAGTGTCTTAAATCTTTCAAGGGCTGGGCATGTTTAATCTTGGTTATGGACGTGTAGAGAATGCACTGTGCCCTAGCGACGTAAAGTGGGAGCCTGACTTAGACTAATCAGGGGAAATGACCGCCCTACACTCTTGTAAAATCTTAATGTACCGTGAGAACCGCTCAGTGCTGGCCGACTTATGATGTTCAGGTTTGCTTTGACCTTATTGAATCATGGAAAGCGGCTCCTCACAGGGAAGGTTTTTTCAATTTCCTGCACGATTACTCAGGTGGCTTTTCCTGTTTCTTCTCTCCCTTCTGGACCTGGGTCCTGTAATTACTATAGCAGAGACCTGGAAGGATGCCTGCTCTCCCGGCACGGTCTCCTCTGCTCCCAACCCCCCCCCCCCCCCCCCGCTTTTCTCCTCCTGGCCCCGCCTCCGCCGCGCAGCCCTTAGCCAGCAGCTAGACAGCTGTGTTCAATCAGAAACCACTTACAACTCCAGACGATTCAAAGGGGGAAACTTCGCCGTGAAGTGCTGCTCGGCTCCGGCTCTCTTCAGCTCTTTCCTCCCGGGAACCGGAGGCACGTATCTTCCTCGCACTGGTGCCCAGGCTTCTCCTGGAGCGTGCCTGAGCTCTGCCGGGCGCCGGCGCGAACTGCCCGCCTGCCGGGTAATGGGGATCTGCGTGGTACCGTAGGAGGGGCGAGGCGGCTCGGAGGGTGGCATCGCCCCGGGACTCCGCGGTAGGAGCGCGGGCGGGTCCCGGCGCCGGCTCTGCCGCTGCAGCTGCTGCAAGCGCAATCCGCCTGCCCAGTCTCCAGCAGCTAATGGCTCGCTGGTGAGATTCCAGCCGGACTTTCCGTGCCAAGCTTCTCCATCCTTTCTGGCCTCGCTGCTGTCCTGGGTGAAAATGGCTGTCTAGACTGAAATGTGCCGGCGGGGAGCAAGCCCAGGCTATCCAGCCTAAGCCTACACTCCGAGGTCTGGGGACGAGCCCGGCTCTGAAAAAGTGCAGGCATGAATTCTGGAGTTGCGGTGAAATATGGAAACGACTCCTCAGCCGAGCTGAGCGAGGTAAGGAACTGCTGAGGTCCTGAGCTCCGGTTTCAGTGTCTAGGCTTCCCGCATCGATCCCAGTCGTTCCCCACCCCATCTCTAGTGAGTCTGGAAGCGTCGCAACTGAAGATTGATGGATTTCCCGGATCTTGTTTTAACTTGTGCTACTCGGGATCTGACCTGAACTAGCTTGATATTTCCCTGAGAGGCTTAGAAAAGAAAACTCGCTCTCTCCCTAAGCCACCTAGGCTTTTTCGTTCCCATGAGTCCGGACCCAGTCCCTACGCTCTCTGCTCCTCTATTCAAATGCTACATTCCTTGTAGCAGTCTTATGCTATACTGAAAGCCACAGTAACTAATTTGCTGGGGCCCGGACGGTGGCTGTGCTGGAGACCCGGAAAGGGCTGATTACTAAAACCTCTCTCTTGCCTCCCACGTGTGCCGCGTTTGCTAGGTGGTTCCTTCCTGGGTAGAGATGAATGACCTGCTCCGTGGAGGGGGGGTGGGGAGGAAGCACATCAAAGCTGCTTGGGAACTTTATTTCCTGCCAGGGTCTGGACTCCTATGTCTTTGAGGCCGCATTTGCAATTCCTGGGCTTACTCTGAAATGTTAAGAGACCCGCTTTGAAATTAAATAAAGCTTCATCAAACAGTATGCAAATAGGTGAGCAGTAAGGTGCCCAAAGCCACGGGTTTTTTTTTTGGGGGGGGGCGGGTGATAGTTTTAGGGATGTCTGCCTCCGTGTGATATATGAAGAGTGCCGGGAAACCTATGAAACTGATGTTCCAAGGAATATGAGGTTTATGTGCTTGCTTCGGACCCTTTGGCTTTCCTCTTAACATCTTGTCTGGGTATGGTGGCCCAGGTCTCAAAGGTCACCTGTGCCACTTAAAAGTACGACTGAAAAGAGGAAGGGGGGTCAGAGGAGAGAAACAAAAAGGAGCGGGAAGCAGGCACCGGTGATGTCAGAAACATCAGGAAAAATGAAAGGACTCCACTCTTAAAGAGGGACCGTTGGTGAGGGAATCCAGGGATGGTGCAGTGAACCCCAGAGTCTCAGTAACCGGAGGTGAGGGAATAACCCTGCGTGGTGACCCGTGTCATGCCTCTGTGCTCTTCCTGCTGGAGTTTGGAGTAGCATTTTGAGGTGTTAGCTGTAGGTAACAGAGACTTGTCCTAACCCCCATGTATAACGCCTCTGTGATATGGAATTCCGGCTGCAGAAATGCTGAGTGAGGGTGTAATTTTTCAAATGGAAGTGAGAGGGGAGGCATGAGGAACTGGGTGAGTTTTGCCAATTTTCTATTTAGGGCAAGGTCTCAGATCTGAACTAGAATCCAGAGTCCTATTTCGTAACCAACCCACCCAAGGAGCATTCAGCTGAGATTCTAGGACCACTTAATAATAATCAAGAACCGTGAGCCCGGAGAGGATTTCTGACAGCCCCTTTTGTTCAGTCTAACTATCTGCTTTCACTGTCATCTAGCCGTGGTGTTGAAGGGGCTCAGAAGAGTGTAACCCAGCGCCGAGATATGGTCTTACTTGAATAGCAGAAGCATTGCCAAATGAGAGAGCTTGGGACACTGGGGCTGGGAGAGAGCTGCTCACACTTGGCCTAACGGTATTAATTAATCCTTGAAAAGCTTGCGCGCCAACAGAAGGGACGATGATGTTCTGTGGTCTTGCAGTAGCTGGAAAAATCATACTTAACATCACATGGCATGCTCTTGTCCCTAAGGAAACCATGACGTTTTCTGTCAACCCCGCTCTCCTCATCAGAGTTCCTGCTCTTGTCCTGTGGGTGTGTCCATTCAGATTTCTACCCTCTTTAGAACCAGTTCTGAGTCCCATGACCTAGTTCTTCTATCTCCATCCACACACACACACACACACACACACACACACACACACCATCAACTGCCTTATTATACTGAAGGTTAGATAGTTGCCATAGCCAATAGATGAGATGGATTATCTTCACTTCTGTACTTATTTAGAAACTTGGTAGTGCAAGAAGGGGTGTGTGGTCCATTCCTATGAACCCTGGATGGCAGTTCAATTTATGCGGAGGATAATGACTCTGACAATTACGCCTTTCATAATTACCGCTCACTCTGGGTCTTTAGAATAGAGTTTCTTCTCTTCCCTGTTTTGTTGTTGGAGTTTTGTCTGTTTGTTTTAACACTGGTTGTCCTCTGATGCATTGTCAGCCAACCCCCTCCTACTTGGTAGTTGACGGCTCCTCCTCCTCCTCACCTGGAAGCGTAGTTAATAAAACACTCAGGGTTTCCCTTTTATATTCTGTATGTCTGGAGGTCACTGGAGGACTTAAATGCTGGGTCAGATGCCTGTTATTTACTGGGCGTTTGTGAAACAGGAAGGTCTCTGAGAGGACCCACCACTGTCCCAGGGTAATCAGCAAGAGGTCTCCTTACTGGTGTTCATTTGTGGGCTTAACCCTTCCTCAGGAATCTTCTGGCTATAACCATGAGAGGCGCTCTTTGACAATAATGTTGATACCAAATTTGAGGGAGTGACTTTTGTTAGTTTCTAAATGAAACAAAACATGCTAACACCCTAGTGGGAGCAGCAAGCTTTTCTGTGGTGACCAGTGGAGGTAGTGTCCTCTTTGTACAGCCCAGGAGGACAGCTGAGGTAGTGTGGTGACCAGGGCTATGAGTGTGGGAGACCTGGGGCTGAATGTTCACCATTGGTTGCTTTGCAAATGTAAGGAATAAGATGGAAAGAAACAGGAAATTCCCAATGTGTCTCTGTTTAAATGGACTGATTTTAATTCTTTAGTTTGAATCATAGCATTTCTAGATCCCGTGAAGTGATTACAGAGGGTAAATTGTCGCTAACTATGAACATTGAGTCAAGTTCGAATAGACAAAAGCAGTAGTAACAAGAATACACGGAGGAAAATTTGAGAAGCACGGATTGCCAATTTGTCTTCTTAGCTGTTCCTCCAGCCCTGTCAAAGCCTGCAGAAATGTTTTTATTTTCTTTAATGTGAGGTTAAAGAAGGATTTCAGCATCAGCCGAATTAAAAATGCCTTGAAGATTAAACAATGCACTGTCAGTGACCACCACCACCACCACCACCCCCCAAAAAATGAAATAAAATAAAATAAAATAAAATAAAATAAAATAAAATAAAATTTAAATCAGGAAGCAGAATGAGGAGAATAGCCACACTTCCAGTAGCATTAAATTAATCCTGCCAAAGCAGAAAATCTGTCAAGGGAGAGAGAGGTTTGGTATCTTCCTCATTGGTTTGAGTTGGGCCAGCAATTAACTCTGTCTCTGAAAAACTTGTGGGGCCAGTAGGGAGTGAACCTCATTTCCCAATCCGTCATCATTCTGCTCGGCTCTTAGACCCATTCAGACTTTGGAAAGAAAAACGTCTTGAGACGCATCAGAATCTGAGACTTGACTCAAGTTCACTCGTCCTTGAGGAATAGCTATCTGCTTGGTCCGCCTATCTGGTAGACAGCTACCTATTTATGTAGAAATATCAAAAATGTGTTTTTGAAGTTTCCCATTTCCCCGGTAATCCTTAACGCCTCCGGAGACAAAGAATGGTTATTTTCTTCTAAAGCAGTCAAGTTTTATTCTTTGCACTTTTTAACATTAAACAATGAATGGGCAGAAATTCTCCATCACTACTTTGCAAAGACCGCTTGCTGCTAAGGATACGAGTGTTCCTGTCTCTTTCTTCGAAGCGTTCTTCATCAGTTCTGTCCACTCCAGTAGAACACAGTCAGGACTTCAGGCGTTCCCCCTTTACTTGCTGGGCAACATCTGAACCCCTGTCATTTTATTGACACTAATTAAGACGCTGACTTGTATGGAAGAAAGTTGTTCCTTGCATAGATTATTTTGTGTGACGATGTGTATGTAGCCATTTCATGGATATACTTACCCTTCACCGCAGATTAATTATATCAGTGTTGCAAGCTGCTTGAAAGATTTCCCCACGCTCTGTATTTTGTACGCCTCCGACTTTATAGAACCACATGGCACTGTTATAAATTGCTAGTGCTGATCCTAGATCATAAACAATAGTACAGTCATGCCAAGGCATAATGCGGAGTCCTGGCACATAGGTGGTTGTCCTACAGATGTTTGCATTTGTGGATACTTACTGCTTTCCTCCCTGGAACAGAGGTTGGTTTGGTGATACAGTACACATGTACAGATAGATATAGAACTGCAGACATACGTATGAATAAAATAAAAATGAACCTTTTTTTTTATAAATAGCAGTCTTATTCATGGCATGGCTGTTTGGCAGCAGTAGATGTGGATTCCTTATGACTGTGACCAGAGCAAGAGGCTCACACACATGGCTGGCAGGTTGTGCTTGCCTCAGAGCTGGCAAAGCAGCTCCCTTCTCTTCCATATAGCTTTCTTCCTTTGCTGCTTTGGGTTTCCTTTTGTCGGAACAGGACTGGCTGTAAGCTTCTGAGTTTCTTTTTTGGGGGGGGGAGTTATGAGATAAGCTCTCGAGTAGCCCAGGTTAATCTTTATCTTCCTATGTAGCCTCTTGACTTCACATGTTGGAATCATAAGCATGTGACACCATACCCAATTTGTGTAGTGTGGGGGGTCAAAAATGTGTGTGTGAGCTTCATCTCCTACCCTGCTGCCAGATTTCATAAGTGTAGGGTGGCACAGGGTTGCCTTTTTGTTTGGGACAGCTGTGTGGCCAGCCCAAAGTCAAAGGAGTGAAGAACTGGATTCCACATCTCCTAGAGAGAAGTGACAGAGAACATATGTAATCCACCCCAAAGACCGCAAAATGACAGAGCCCTGCCTGGGCCTGGGTCCCATAATTCCAATGTCTGGTGGCAGTTGCAATGGTTTTATGCTTTAGTTTTTCTTTCAGAGAACTGTAGTAACTAGCATTTTCTAAGCACTTCCCAGAGAACTAGCATGCTGAATTGGAAAAAAAAATAATTCCCAAGAGAGACATTGTCACAGTCATGATACAAATACAGAAAATGAGACATTTGAGGGAGGGGCAGCAGCATACATACATCGGGCTAGTGAGAGAGCTCCGTGGACAACAGTATTCGCCACTCAAGCCCAAAGACCTGGAGTTCAGTCTCTAGAGGCCACCATGGGAGACTTAACTCCTGAAAGTTGAAGATTGTCCTCTGATTTCCACACTTGGACACATACACATCATCACACACAATCTGGAAAGGTGACAGATCTTACCAAGGCTGAGCAGCCCTGGAAAGGGAGGCCCTGACGTGTGCCAAGGCCTGCTTTCTCTAGAGCGGCACCACCAGTCACTGTGGCTTCCTTTCGGTAGTTTCTGTCGGAGTGCTCAGCTTTGGATCATATGTTCTTAGAAGGGAGTATTTTATTTAATAAACCTGTTTAACTTGATTTGTATTGTAAGTCCCGAGCCCTGCTCAGATACGTGTTTTTGATAACAATGAAATGGATATGATTAGAGTAAAGGGCCTTCCAGAGGCTGAAGAATTCCAGGCATTGAGTTTCCAGAGCCTGAAAGCAGATGCAGATAAGAGAGGAATGAATGAGCCTCACTTAACAGAGGAGATAGAAACCGAAGCCCTTGGTTGTACCCGAGGCACCTGAGGACTGCTGCTTTGATATTTGAGGCACTGTCACCAGAACTAGTACTCCTCCTGCCCCTGCTGGCAGAACTCTGGTTCCTATTAGAGTTGGCCAAGCCACTGTGGGGCAGAGGGGGGCTGAGGCTGGGAGGTTGACAGGCAAGGTTCCTGTGTGGCTAGTGTGTACTGTCACAGCGAGGTCATGGCTCAGACCCAGTGGAAGAGCAGTGGATGGAGCCAAAGACGTGGTGTCAAAGTAACAGGGGAAAGAGATGAAGTATGATATAAGGACCGGTGGGCTGGTTACAGGTTAGGCTGGTGATAAGTGAGGTGTGTCAGAGAGAGGGTGGGGAGAGGGAGGGAAAGGAAGAGGGAAAGAGAGACAGAGACAGAGTGGGGGAGAGGGGGACAGAGAGAGAGAATATAAGATCTCTGGCCTCAGTGTGGGTTTGAAGCTTTTAACTCCTACCCAAGACTGTTCTAACCTTAAGGAAAGTGCCTGTTGGTACAAGACTTGAGATGTCAGGTGTCTGAGTGGGCAGACTTACCTAGAGTGGAGGATGCCATAGGGAGATACTTAGGGAATAAAGCCTTTCGTGAAGAATGGTGTTTTCCCCAGTGCAACACACAAGGAAGACTTCCTCCTAGGTGGGGAGGTATTCGGAAGGCCTAATCTGCACTCCGGGCAGCATTGATCTGTTGATGAACACATCCTAGGAGAGCAGGATTATGTGTAATGTATTACTTACACCCTGGGAGGAGAGTGCGTGTTGGCAAAATTATAGAATTGGACAAGACTATAAATATGTAAATGAATAAATACATAAAAGTCCATACTTGCAGGATACAGGTTTGTTTTTGTTTTTTTGTTTTTTTGTTTTTTTTTTTTGCTTGATGGGATGTCATGAGACATCTCATATGCACTGTGTTTGTTTGTTTGTTTGTTTGTTTGAACCACCCCTTCCCTGATTGGACCAATAGCACTCCCTCACTTTCTAAAGAAAGGTTACGTGGATTGCACAAGCAAGTTACATTAGCAGAGCAGATAGTACGCAGAGCACAGAGCTTCTTTGTCTTTCCTGGGAATGTCCTTTATCCCTTGCTGACTAAAAACAGCTAAAGTTACTACATAGGAGGAAGAGGAAAAATTTTTTTGGAAGACTTGCATTATCATAAAGAGTGACTAAGGGTGTATCTGTGCAGCTCCTTCAAGATACTGCTTAAGTCAGCAAACGATGCTAAAGCCTGGAGAATGAAAGCCCCTTAGGGGAACAACAACAACAACAAATTAGCCACTATTGATTCATAAAGAAAGCTGTAGGTCTGGCCCATTGACTTTGCGGTAAAAGCTTGGTTGGCTGGGAAGTGCTGTGCTTGGCAGCACATTGTAAGGCAGATTCCTGGTCATGAGATGTTTATAAGTGTTTGGATGCCTGGTAAGACCAATGGGCGAGAGCCCCCAAAAGTTCCCGTTATTGATGAATGGTAAATAGAAATGTTTACAAAGCCTTATATATAGCATGTGTATGTCAGTTACCCCCCAACTGGACTTGGGAAATGTACCAGAGTAGTTATCAAGGGGAAGAAGGCCAACATGGATGTTGCCCATGCAGAGTGCCCTACGGTTAGGAAAGCAACAGCATCCCTGCTTGGCTGATGGGGAGAGTGTGGGAATGATTGCCTGCCATTGCTTTCCTGTGGCTTTGTGGACCTGTTTGCAGAGCATCCTCGGGTTCCTTGTTTTCCTCCACTACCCCTAGTGGCCTCTCCAAGCTAGCTCTGCCTCTGCTCCTTTCTGTTCTGGACACTTATTATATTAATATGAACGTGTGTGTGTGTGTCTGTGTGTGTGTGTGTGTGTCTGTGTGTGTGTCTGCACGCGCACGCACGCCTCCCTAGGGACACCATGAATTCTTTACCAGACCATCTGAAGCAAAACCAATCACTTCTGTCTTATCCAAACTTTTGCTTTTCATGCCTGATGAGGAAACTGAGGTCTGAAACTTGCTAGAAAGAGAAGCAGAAACATAAAGACCTTTTTTTAAAAAATTTGTTTAATATTCAGGTTTTCATCTTTTTTTCTGCCTCACTTTAAACTGCATCATAGGGTGTCCCCACTAAAGTGTGCACTTTAAAATCTTTATTTTTAGAAGAGAAATTCTAATTCCTCTGTAACTCTTGCCTACCTCTGACAGTTCCGTAGCTCACACTATTAAAAGAATTGGAATTCATTCTTAGCTGTAACTTTGGTTTGGGGCATACGGTAATCTACTCTCAGGTTTTATTCACACTGGTTGGTTATTGGGTCTTATCAGGTTGAGAAACCCAGAAGAGCACTTATGTTCCATGTGGGGTCTGTGAGGTGGGCTGTTTATTGGTTTGATAGTTGCTTTCAGCTTCTTGGTAGAGTATATGAGTGTGTGTGGGGGGGAGTGGGTCATGAGGAGGAGGAGGAGGAGGAGGAGGAGGAGGAGGAGGAGGAGGAGGAGGAGGAGGAAGATACAAATTCTTTATATATCCAGGGTATCAGCTGCTTTTGTTCCGTGTCTTGATTTGTCTACACTGGTTTTTGTACAATGCTCTGACTTTGGTATTTCCCGATGGAGTCACAGTGAATACAGAATGAGGCTTGCAATGGAATCACTTCTCTCTATAAAATAAACAGCTTTGTGTGCCTATCCACAAGGGACTCTGAGATCCTCAGGAGTGAGGGGGCGAGCGAGCTAGTGAGCCTCGTGCATCTGGGGGCAAACGTACCTTTCGCATGCAGATGGACACTCAGCCATTCTGTTTGGATCTCTGGTTACATGAGGCAAACATGTAAGAGTTAAGAGTTCTGACCAGGACATGGGAAGAGTTGTGTTTTCCCATCTCATACTGCTTTCACAGTGACTAGAGAGGAACTCCAGGAGAGAGCTTTAGCAAAAGGGGCCTGTGGAGAGCAGCCAGGAAGTCAACTGCTGGCCTGTTAGATTAGATAAAGGTTATTTTTAATTTCTTGGTGCTCAGAATCTAAATCCTGGCTAAACCAAAATCAAATTTATTCCACACTTGGTAGGGAGCACTCTGATTAAGTGTTTGGCTGAGGACACAGCAGAACAGGAGGGTTCAGGATGGCTGTGCCTTTGCTGATTGTTGAACACCCCCTCCCACCCCAGTGAGGAGGAAAAGGGGGGAGGGGGTGAGTTGGAACCAGATCAGGAAGATTCATTCCCACCATGGAGTGGGTCCATTTAAAAGTCAGATTTATTTTTCACTCCTTTATACAAAGGATTCTTAATCTCTCTCTCTCTCTCTCTCTCTCTCTCTCTCTCTCTCTCTCTCTCTCTCTCTCCATCTCTCCCCCTCTTTCCTCTCCTCCCTTCTTCCCTTCCCCATTCTCCCCTTTCTTCTTCTCCTTTCTCCCTCTTCTTCTCCTTCCCTCCCCCTCTCTTTCTCTCAGTCTCCCTCCTTCCTTTCTTCCCTCTCTCCCCTTCTCTCCCTCTCTCCCTCCTTCTCACTCTGTCCCTCTCCTTCTCTCCATATCTTCCCTCAATGGTCTCCCCTGGATGAGTTAGACAGCTTCTCTTTTGGGGTCCCTGAGACACTTAAGAAAGTGCTTTTTTGGACCTGTGTGTAATTACTGCAGAGGAAAATGTCTGATGCTGGATAAAGCTATCTACACACCTCCTAGTTCCCCAAGTGGCCAAAGGTGGATGTTTTTATTTGTCATTAAAATGTCCTCCGTTAGCAATGACGACATATAGGGGTCAGGATAATATGTTCAGTGGCTAGGAGAGGTCTCTGGCTTTTGGCCATCAGCTGTAACTGTGAGCAGTGGTGGAGTTTAAACGAAGAGCTCAAGTGCAGGCTAACGTGTCCTGAGAACAAAGTCCAGGAATCTCTGCTCGCTGCTGATGCGTTTCCTCTCTTGACACTCATGCCAGAAGTGCAGGACCTGGGAAAAACATTGATCCAGATATAGGCAACTCTTAGGCAGGTTTTACTGGCATCCCCCAGGGAGTCATGGTTCACGTGCTGTCCCTCTAAAATCCTGTTTGTAAAGCTGTGGCCCCTGGAATCACGGATAGCCCTGGCACTTCCCAGCTAGGGCAACCTGTGGAAAGTTACCTTTCTGTGCTGAGCATTTCCTGTTATAAAGAAGTGATAACAAGCGTGTGTAGCCTGTCTCTACCCAAGAAGACCAGTGGCACAGCTCACTGTTTAACCTCCTGCAGACTGTGATTAGTGGGAGCTCTTTCAGCTGTGGTGGTAACAATAATGACTGCGCTCACTACAGTGCTTGCTGGACAGTAAGTGGCAAGAGGAGTGATTTCTAAACAGAGGCATTAGTAGCGGTAACTGTGAGCACTGGTGGAATTTCAACGAAGGGCTCAAGTGCAGGCTAACGTGTCCAGAGAACAAAGTCCAGGAACCTCTGCTCGCTGCTGATGCTTTTCCTCTCTTGACATTCATGCCGGAAGTGCAGGACCTGGGAAAACATTGATCCAGATATAGGCAGGTTTGTTTTGTTTTGGTTTTAAGAATGGTAACAGAATTGACTTGTCTTTGGAAATAAAGGATATTGCCCTTAAAGAATGTTAATGAACTAATGAGTCTCAAGACTGATTGCTTTAAATTTTCTTACATTGTGTGTGTGTGTGTGTGTGTGTGTGTGTGTTTGTACGCACACCTGTGCACATTTGCTTGTACAGAGCAGAAGTTGACGTCTGATGTTTCATCTGGTGTCTTTCATTCTCTACAATACCTTTGAGACAAGGTCTCTCTTTGAACTTAGATTACACAGATTCGGTTAGACTGGCTAGCTCACAAGCCCGGGGCGGATCCTACTTCCTATGCTTACTCAATGCCGGGATCATAGACTTACCTTGTGCCCAAATTTTCACATAGGTGCTGAGATTCAGACTGGAGTTCTCGCACTTACAAAGTTAGCACTTTACTGAGTCATCTCCCCGCCCCCTAATTTTTTATGTTGAACTTGTTCTAACTTTGTCCTATCTATTGTATTGTCAAGTTGCTTTTGTGGGCAGAAACTCAGCTTAGAAGGCGCAACATGGGCGAGGGAAAACATGATAGGCCACTGTTTGCATGGTCTATATTATAATTGCTTCAGCTGAATTCCCCTGCGAGATGCAGGATATAGCGGGGGTGGGGAGGGGTGGGGGGTGGGGGTGGATAGGAGCTCTGCTTTGCAGTGACAATGGGTGCAGAAGGAGAAACATCTGGACTCAGCAAGGAGTCTGGTGAGGCAATTAGAGAGGACTTGGGAAGTGCCCCACAGCAATAAAGATCTGTTTCTTTGTGTACCTGGGCTTTATCTGAATGTCAGAGGGTAAGAAGCTATATGGTCTGCTGGTATCCTGAAGTTGGTTAGGAGCTTCTTTTGTTTTCTAAGGGGAAGGAGTCAAGGACCCTGACTAAAGTCCTGTCCCCAAGCCTTACCAAGCACTGATTTTAACCTGGTCCTTTTCAGAGGCGGAGTTCTCCACACCCTTGACTCCACTTCCTGTTCGTCTCTGCAGACTCTCTTCTGTTGATGTTTCCACGTCTGTAGCATAAATACTTAGCTCTTAGCACTCTAACATGATCTGCTTGCCTGTTTATCATCCTTGGAATATCTCCCAGGAGCTTCTAGTTAGGGAGGATCAAAGACTGGCAAAGTGCTTTCTCCTCAGAGTAGTTTTGTAGTCCAAGTGACCAGATATGCTATAATTACGATGGTGAGTGAAAAGTGAGACTAGTCTGGTTGATAGAAAGGGCTCACACCGGGGAGACAGACAGGGCTCATACCCGGCAGCTACATTCACCAGAGTTGTGAAGCCCAAGCTGTGCTCCAAGTTTCCTGTCCCCAAAAGGAGATGACACTAGCTGTCCTTTGCTTCTGAAAGTGAGCCCCAAGCCCCAGTTCCCCGTACCCTCAAAGCCCTGGGATCAGAGAGCTCTGCTTCCTGCTGAACCCCACAAGACTAAGCGTGGTTCTAGGTGTCCTCTCGGGAAGAGAAGAGCAGGGTCTAATCCTGGGCTGCCAGAATGAACCCAGGGACTGGAAATGTTGCATTGTGGTAAAAATGGTAACCGGGGAGGAGTGCAGACAGCCTCCGATGCTTAAGGTCTTTCAATGCCATAATGGCACAAAAATGGCTCAGTGGACACCATACTGATCATTTTGTTCCCCTTAGCTGCCAAAATACAGCCCAGTCTCTTTGCATGCTAGGCAGCAGCAAGCCATAGCTTCCAGTCAGCCATGGGACTGTGAGGATAACCAACCCATAGTCTACAGTGTACACTGCTGCTAGGCTATGCTATTCTAAGTTAGGAGGAATGAATGCGCTTTAGCTGGTGGTATTTTTCAACAGTCTAGCAGAACATAACCTCATGGTGAGTCAAGGGTATTTATACTGATACTTTGCTGAAATACTTCCTATAGGGCAGTATGGTACATCATAATTTCTGTCTCATCATGTAGGTATTGTCTCCCTTCGTTTGAAAAGCTAAATATGGGATGTGGGGAGATGCCGCGATGGTGAGAGTGCTTGCTTTGCAAGTCTGATGACCTCAGTTCAGATCCCCAGCGTTTATGTAAAGAACTGGGCAAGGTCGTGTGTGTGTGTATATATATATATATATATATATATATATATATATATATACATCTACAGCCCCAGTGTTGGGACAGGAGAGACAGGGGGATCTTTGGGGCTTATTAGCCAGCTAATCTAGCCAAGTCAGTGAGCTGTGGGTCCATAGGAGACCCTTGAGTTGGGCCTCAAGAAGTAAGTTGGAGAATGATTGATGAACACTATTGGCATTGGCTGCTGGATTTGACACGCACTTGAACATATTTGTGTACACACACACACACACACACACACACACAGCTGAATCTACACCTTTATAAACATGTTGCTTTACATACAACTAAACCCTTTGGTTCTTTGATGGTCCACAACAACCAACACTTGTGATATGCCAAAGCATCTTGCCAGTGGTAACTAGTATTACTAAATGGATACTGTGCATTTATATTCTGTTTAATGAAAAGTGAGATTGTTAGCATTCACAGGAACAATAACCTAGTACCTTTAAGCTTATAAAAATGACTTTCCAAATTAGAAAAGAATCCATGGTGTTGAAGGTTGGGGCTTTGTTTCCAGTTTAAGGTCAAGGGAATTGTTCTCCATAACAATATTCTATGTATAACAGAATTGTTCTCCATAACAATATTCTATGTATAACAGTGTCCTATATGGAAAAAAAAGCCTTTCTTATATAGAGGAAACTCCACACAGCAGTAAAAATTCATTTGCAACTGGCAGAAATATGTCAATTGATTTTCTTGGGTGAATGATTCTTAATCCAATAGGAATGATAGAGTTAAAATTCACTCAACTAATTTGAGTTTTTTAAAAATATCAGAGTTCATTGCCCCTTTATGGAGTTCATAAGGTATTCTAATCAAGTGCGGGTGACTGGTCAGAGTCATCCAAAATATCACACATTCAGATTTCCCCAGTAGTAAAATTAACTGTTAAAAAGGCAACCAAGAACATGCTTTGGTGATTAAAGTGTCTTGGATCCTTTTACTTCTGGGCTGGTTGGCAAAATTGCTCTGGCTTGGCACATAAGTTACCACTGAGCTATTTCTCTAGTCCAGTGGTTCTCAGCCTTCCTAATGCTGCAACCAATAAATTCAGTTCCCTCGTGTGTGGTGTTGTGTTGCCCTCCAACCATAAAATTTTTTTGTCACTACTTCATAACTATAATTTTGCTACTGTTGTGAATCAGAATGTAAACACCCGTGTTTTCCAGTGGTCTTAGGGGACCCCTGTAAAAGGGTCCTTTAACTCCCTCCCCAGAGGTCGCAACCCACAGGATGAGAATCTCCTCTAATCTCACACAGCATTGGATTCTAAATTTCTAGAAAGCAGAAGCTAGAGTCTAAAGTCGTCAAAACTCAGAGAGCATTTGTAATGCTTAGGAATAGGTCTCTATATGAGAAAAGTTTTTTTTAATGTTTTAAATATATAGGACGCTATTATACTAGAATGTTGTTATGAAGAATAATTCCCTTGACCTTAGAAACCCCACTGGGTGTGGGTTTTGTTCTGTATTGTCACTTCCCCTCTTATTGCCTTAGAGTTTGAGTTCCTTAACCTTGTGGCCATATGGTTGACCTGTATTCCTGGTCACTAGTCACCATTAAGTTGTAGCATCCAACCAAGTCATCGGACATCAATACCCTCAAGGTGCCTGAGTGTCTCTGGGCTTCATAATGTCATGTGTGCCACTTCAACTAGTTATCCTCTCCATAACCACACCAAGGCCTGTCTGCCTCCTGTTCCTCCCACACAACTTAATGTTAAGTACTAGTTTCCTCGAAAAAGGTTCTCTGATGCTCCCATCTCTCATAGATTTTAGCCCCTCTCCTATGTACCCACTGCCGTAGCATCACTATTTCTGGCAGGTAATTCCCTAACCAGGCCTGCAAGCATTTTATGTCCAGTTAGAGTGGCTACTAATCACCAGTGATCCTAGCTGTTGCTAAATGCCTTACTGTGAATTTTTGTCTTCTTATGGTCCCGTGAGACAGGGCCTGCTTATCTGCAGGGACAGTTGGCAGTGGAGGATGGAAGCTCTTACTAGGATCTGGTTGAAACTGGAGCCTCATTCTACCCACTGCTTGCACCCTAGGTTTTGATTTCTCAGACTGTTCATCGTCATGGCTTTCGGAGCTGACATCTCTAAGATCTAGGGGGTGGGGGGTGGGGTGGCTTGTTTATGGGTTGGTAGGTTGAAGTGGGTTGACAGACAAGTGAGATTTGAGATCCATAGTGAAATCCAGTGCAAACTGAGTCTGGATTTGGGCATGTTGTGTTGGAGGTGACTAGTGGACATCTAGGAGGAGATATGCAGTACATACTGTTCGGTATTAGATAAGATGGAGTCTAGGATTGGGGAATCTTTGGCTTCCATTGTTCTTTATTCACAATGCAGGTGACTGGTGGATGAGACTGTTCTGTAATCTATTCTACTCTCTTCACAATTGATATCTTCCTGTATCATCTAGGAAACAGTATTCAGTAAGCCAAATGGTTGGTGCAATGTAGCTTCAGATGCTGGTCAAGGCATCATAGCTTTAACTTATGTATAATAAATGTCTGCTTATGACAAAGAATCCACCTTCAAAGCAGGGTGTGTTTTAACAATCATGGTTCTTTAATATAATTTTAAATAAAAATCGGATTAGTTTAATCACATTGTATGAATTAGGTAGACCTTTGGCTCAAAGAAATGGTAGAAGGGAGTAAATTATGCAGGTGTGACTGTAAAAAAGGAATTCACATTCATAAAGCTTTGGAAAATAGATGGGTAAGTACCTTTGTGACTCTACTACTATCAGGTAACATGTTGGTGTGTTCTTTTAATTATTTAAAGACTTCATATTGAACTCCTAGGACATTACATTCTGTTTCAAAAAAAAAAAAAACTCCAGATTTTCTAAGTTTTAATGGTCAACCTTATTTATCACATATTTAATTGCCTACTGAATAAGTATATTGTTTTAATTTTTTTTGTATGAATGAGGCACCTGTATGACTTTCTGGTCTTTTACATAGCAGTCCTCTCTAGGGGATACACTGAAAGACCCCTTCTGAGTGCCTGAAATGAATAGTATTGGCATAAGCTATGTTTATTCTTGCAACTAACATACCATGTCGGAGTATAACATAGGTTGACAATGATAACTAATATTAAAGCTGATCAGTACATTGTAACAAAAGTCACCCATCTCATGTATTGTTTACTTCTGGAATTCTCTACTTAATATTGTTTAACGAAATTCAATTGTACTTATTTTGAGTGCATGTGGGGGGGGCATGGAAGCCCATCACAGGACAACTTCAGGCACTCTGTTCTCCCTCCTGCCAATCCAGGGATTGAACCAGGGTCCTCAGCCTTGGCAGCAGGCACCCTAGCTGCTGAGCCATTTTGCTGGCCCCACCAATGAATATTTTTCAACTGTAGTTGACTAGAGGTAACAAACTGCAGGAAGCAAGGCTGTGGAAAGAGGCAAACTCTTATCTTTAAGGGAAGACCAGAGGGAAGCCAGAGAGAGGCAGGCATTAGGGAAGGGTAGGGGCTTAGGCCAAATCAAGAAAACTTGCTTAACCGAAGCAATGCAGGAGGGAGTGTATTGTGGAAAGTTAGCCTCTGATCTCACGGAATGAAAAACAAAGATACCTTGAGGCCCTGGGGTGGTCTTTGTAAAGAAACCGAAAGACTATAAAGGTCAGTTTTTTTTTTTCCTTTAAGACTAAACAACAGGCTATATAATAAATTGGAACCATCTGCTGTTTTACTCTGCTCTGCTTACTTTAGCTTGTGCCCGCTGCTGAAGAATTCCTTTCAAATGGTGAAGGAGTGTCGCAGGTGCTGAGGAAGCAGCTGGGGCAGAGGACAGAGGTCATCAGGGCCAGGCAGCAACTTCGGGAGCCAGCCTGGGCTGCTGGGCCAGCTCCCTTTCCCATTACCCATAGGGGGACCGAGTGACTGACTGCTGTGGCCGTGACATTCCGATCCTTGGGGTATGAGGCTGGCAGTAAGCTTAAACCACAAAGAGAAACTAATTTTAGATGTTTTGAAAGGTTTTTCCTTCGAATATCTAATAATATGACTCTCTGCTTTGTATACAGCTGTGTCCAGGTGACTAATGTTACTCTGCTTCTGCAGATTTTTTTCTGTGGACCAATCTGTGTGTCCATGTGTGCAGGTGCACTTGCATGTGTGTGTGTGTGTGTGTGTGTGTGTGTGTGTGTGTGTGTGATAGGAATCAAACCTATGGCTTTGTACATGTTAAGGTTGTTAGAAATGAAAATAGTCTAAAGATACCTTGTGCCTTGGTCTGATTATTTCAACCCACTGAAATAATGGTCCCCAAAGAGAGTGCAATTTCCCCAAGAATCCTGCTGTGAGAAGGTAAAGGTAACCACAAGGCTGAGAACTGGTTTCCCAGAGAGAAAGAGAGAGATTTCACACAATTCCAACCACTTGTCAGGTTATCTTACAGGGAGGGACTGAAGCCCAGACAATGGTGGGTCAGTGGTGGGTGGGACCACACCT
This sequence comes from Apodemus agrarius, assembly GCA_964023405.1. Lineage (NCBI taxonomy): Eukaryota > Metazoa > Chordata > Mammalia > Rodentia > Muridae > Apodemus > Apodemus agrarius. The sequence goes on along the minus strand of OZ030021.1, from coordinate 34,366,559 downwards.
TCACCAGGACTGCTATTTAAACTTTTATCTCAGTTCAGGACATCAAAGAAGACTGCAGAAGGAGGGGTAATCAATGGGTTTCTTTGTCTCTTTTCCCAATGTGGCCACATTGAAAAAAAAAATCTCCTTTCCCTGCTTTTTAACTTTGACCTCTTTATTGGCTTATTGAGGAAGTGTGGCTGGATCTGGCTTGGGTCATAGGTTATGACCCCCAAGTTCTGCAACAGTACTATTGAGTTCTAACCTCATTCCCTGTGGACCAACCGAAGGTCCCTGGAGCACAGTGAAGTCAGTCTTTTCTAATCAAAGGAGCTGCGGAGGGGTGTGCCAGTTCTCTCTTGCTTTAGTGGTGACTTCCTGTGAATAGCGGGAAGATTATCACTTAGAAGTCCCTACATTGAAGCTGTTTGCTGAGTACATGTCTATAGTTACAGGGCTGACTTAATTTTTGTTTAAAGTGGATAATACCACAATGGTAATCGAAAACATTTAACCCACTGATTTGGCAAACCGTACCATGTAATGGACTGACCAAGGGAATCCGAGAGGCTATTTTTGGGGAAGAATGGAGGATCTGTTACAGCCTCTCCCTCCCCAGGTGTTTCTTGTGTTCCTCCTGCTGCCCCCACCCTGTCCCCCTGTTAGGAGCTCATTAGTCCATTCACCGACTCCGGATGGTCCCCTGGACAGCAGTTCTAGCGACCAGGATAGTCTTGGGGTTTTGCTGCTTTCCGGAAGCGAGGGAAAGCCTGTGAGCTGTGTGTGAGAGCCGTCTGCAAGCTGGGCTTCTTCTCTGTTCCCCTTCCTTTGGCTTGTTGAATGCCAGCCTGGAAACCCAGGCATGGCACAGGAGCTGTCAGAAACTGGCACACTAGCTAGAAATGTCGTTCAGCACAATTTTTTTTTTTTCTCTCGCACAAAGACACAACATTCATTCAGAAATGTGTATGTATAAAAGTGGAGAGAGTAGATTGTGGGAACTCGGGCGATGAAAGCATTCACACCGATGATTCCAGTGTTAGTGTGGAATGAGGCCCGTCAGAGGGGATGGCTGCAGAAACCCGACTGTTTGAATGCCGGGAAAGAATTTCCAGAGCGCTAGTCTGCCTTCAATTTCATTAGCTTTCCAAGTATTTTTAGTCCAAATTAAATTATCTGAGCTCAATACAGATGCTTCCCTACTGGTGTTTCCTCCTTGCTGGAAAACCAAGTTGGCTTGCTAAGAATTGTACCATCAGTAGCAACGGAACAGCTTCTGGTGAGGACCAGAGCAGCTTCTGATGCCTGTAGTCGGGATGTTGCTTCACCCTACTACTTCGTGCTGTGACCTTTTAGATATCCTAGGAAGTGAGTTCTGTGTGTGTCCTGCCGGAAGCGAATCCCTGTTTTGGGTCTCTTGTTCTAGAAGATTCTGCCCTGCTTCCCACAGCAGTTGAACATGGTTCAACAATGTATGAACAGAGGTAGCTTCCCATAGATATCATTCATATATATACACATCCGTCCCAAGAGGAGCACACAATTAGAGTTTAATTAGGATTATAAAGTGGTTGGCAGGTCTGGGAGGTGAAAGAAAGGAGATGTTATAAGAGTGTATTTTATGGTAGAGGAGCTTCCTAACCTAACCCCAATGATGCCAGCCACTGCTTGCACACAGTTTATTTTGAACAAGAAGATTCCTGATCTTTGTTATACCATGGCCATTCATACAGTGTTATTTATATTTTCCTTGACTAATAAAATTTGGTCATGAAAATAGCCTTTTTTGTTTGTTTGTTGTCATTTCTTGCAGCTGTATTTTTTGCCTGGCATCACCAACTGCCAACTTCTACCTCATTCTGTGAAACTCATGTTGGGTTTCCTGTATGCACACTCATCTATATATGCGCTTTAATGTGTCTGTGCCTTGTTTCTCTTGTTTACACTCGGCTTGCCCCACAAGCTTATCATTGTCAGCAGCTGGGGGTGGCTGCCATTTTGAGTTCTTCTTTGTTATACCTAATAGAGTACCAGAGATCAAAGAAAAAACAACACCGAATGATGCTCCCATGTAGCAGGCTCAGAACAGAGTAAAGCATAGAGCCCCGACCTCCATCTTCATACAATGTTGCCAAAGATCTGAAATCTCATCCTGAACTCCTTCTACATGTGGCTGTTAGCAACCCCTGAACAAGTGGGGCTCTGCTGATGTACAGTATACTGGAGACGATATTGTATGTATGCGGGACTTTGTCTGCTGTAAGGGGAAAGGACACACACACGTTTGTGGTATCCCCACTGTTGGTAGGAACCACACAATGATTCTGTGATTGGTACTGAGTCAATTTCCTGATTTAGAGAAAATCTTTATTTTCCTTCCCACTCCAAAAGGTTCTCTAGTGCCCCCTTCAGCACAGGACACCAGGACGGGTAAATTGGATTTGGAGATTTCTTTATCTTCCTTTCTATTCTCATGTATCCATTTCCTAATGATTCTGCAACGGTCAAACACAGCAGTAAGCAGCAACAGCTTTGTTCCCAACTTCTTGCCCCATTTCTACATTTGCTATGCTTAAGGGCCTCAAGAACTGGGCGCCACCTGATTAATGATGAGTGTGTGTGTGTGTGTGTGTGTGTGTGTGTGTGTGTGAGAGAGAGAGAGAGAGAGAGAGGGGGGGGCTCATACTGTAGTGGTTTTATTAGCTTGGAATTTAAAAAATCAGATGAAGGAAAACAAAGTAAAAGCAGCCCTGTCAGATACGATAAAGTAACTCCCCAGACCTGACTCACAGAAGTGTCTCTTTACATTCTGAGCTTGAGTCACAGAAATGTCTCGATATTCTGAGCTTTATTGCTTTATCATTATTAAAAGAATCATTACTGCATCTTGTGGACAGAATCGGCTCATAAATCTTAAAAAAGAAAAAAAAATCTCAAAAAAGCTAATTATATTTTGTTACTAGTGATGCCTGAATCCTGATGAGCTCCATCCTGTTTCTAGGTTAGCTGTTGGAAAGGTGGTGTGTGTGTGTGTGTGTAAGTGTGTGCGCACCAACGTGGAAAAGTATGTCCTAGTAATTGCAAATCACTGAGAAAAGAATGATATTTTGCCATTAAAGGAGTTTTATACCACTTGGTTATGCTAAAATGAGCGTGAGAGAGTCCAATTTCAGATCAAAGAGGGTAATTACACTGCTTCTTTATTATTTATGTAAATCTGTTAGGGAAAGGAGAAGACAGAAGAACACATTAACCTGATAGAATTTGAAACATATTATCTCCCATCCCCCCCCCCCCCCCGTGTGTGTGTGTGTGTGTGTGTGTGTGTGTGTGTTTGAGATTAAAACAGCAGCGAGGTAGTATTTATATAGATGATGGAGATACTTAAAATCACACAGAACAGATAGGGCCAGGCCACCCAGTCTCCTGTGTTACAGACAATGTTTGCATGATTGCTGCCTTAGACTTTAGGGCCTACTGTGTGCCTCATTTGATAAAGAGCTTGAAGCAGAGATTTAAATAACTTGTCTAAAGCCACAGTATAAACAGCAGAACCTCCTATAACTAATTTTGCATTTTCCTTTCTTAGTAACTAAAACCAAGACAAAAACAAAAATTAAATAGCAGATACAAACAAGCTAAAGATAAGCAACCTGTAATTTAAAAAAAATCACATTTTTGGATGTTTGCAAATGCTCACATGTCAAGATGCATGTGTGTGTGTGTGTGTGTGTGTGTGTGTGTGTGTGTATGTGTTAAGGTCAGAGTCAGTTCTCTTCTCCCATCATGTGGATCCCTGGTATTGAACTCTGCTCCTCCTAATTGACTGCAAGCCCCTTTACCCACTGAGGTATTCCTCAGCCAAACAAACGGCAGTTTTCAATGCAGACAACTGTGCTGGAAGTAACTATTTTTGTTGAGTTAATCAGTCATCTTTGATTATACAAGCATTCGAGCTTCTGTTAAAGTCACCCAACAATCTCTGCCCTGGAAATTTTGGAAGTAGAGGTTACGTTCCTTCTTATGTTCCTTCCAGCAGGTGAGGATTGCAGGCCAGTCCTTTGTTTCTCTTGGATACTAAGTTTCTTTCTAAGTTCTCACTAGGCAACTCTTCCCCGGAAGCAGGGAAACTGAAATTAAGAAACTTGTCCTGGGGCTAGAGAGGTAGCTTAGCAGGTTAGAGTTGCTTACTACTGCTCCAGAGGTTTCAGTTTCCGAGACCCACAACCAGGAGCTCACAACTGCCTGTAATTCAAGTTCTGGGGATCTGACCATCTGACACCCTCTGCCTCCTCCAGCTCCTAAGTTTGTGTTGGTAGACACGACACGCATAAGCAAACTCAGCCTTTCAAAGAAGGGAGATGCTCCCCCCCCCCTTTTAATTTGCTGCACTGGTGCTTGAAAGCTTTACAGAATTGTAACTCCATTCATTAGGCCCTCCTCCCCTCCCTCCTTCCCTCCTTCTCCCCGTCTTTGAGATAACATCTAAGTTACAGCTTGGCCTTGAACTCAGCCATACTATGTAGCCCTGGTGGTCCTAGAAATTGCAACCTTCCTGCCTCAGTCTCCTGAGCGTTGGGATTATGGGTGTATACCACAATGTCTCACTCACTCTTTCTCAGCTTTCAGCACAGAGGCCTTGTAAAGGATCGTATTCTTAACCTAATCGTGTAAGCTAAAGGCTTCAAAAGAACCTCATATCCAAAACCACAAAGCATTTTCATGTGCCACTGTGTGTGTTAAAGGGAGTCTGGCAGGGGATGGGATGAGTGAGGAACAAGAAAAGGGAACTTTGAGGGCTTTTTAATCTCAAGAGGCCGTTAGAATTGTATTCTCTTTATTCTTTATTTTGTATGATGATTCTCCTTTCTTATAATCACTTGAAAGAGTTTGATGTGTGCCCGTGTAAGTATCAAAAATGTTTCTCTGTAAAGAACTGAGGGGAGCCAGTTAAATCAGCATGTGCTCCCCATCTCCCCATCTTGTTGGGAGGTAAACCAAACGTTTCTTCTGATGGGCTGGCACCAGTTATCAAAAACTGACGTTTGGATCCACAAAAAAACCGTGTCTCCCCCCTCCGCTGCCCCCCCCCGACTCTATGCACACAAACCCATACGTGCACAGGCATGTACACATGCCAGAGTACGACTTTTGGAGAAATGGTTCTCTCCTTCTACCATATGGGCTCTGGGGAATCGAACGTAGGTCATCAGACTTGGTGGTGAACATACTTATCAGCTGTGAGCCATCTTGCCAGTCTATTTAATTTTATTTAAAAATCTTCTGTCATAACCGAATCTTAAGAACTGCTATATCTGAAACCACTTAGTCTTAAAGAAAAGATATGCTGGTATTGCTGAAGAAATCTTTTAAAAAATTTTTTCTCTTGAATACATAAAAAAACAAATTTAAAGCACTTAGCTCATGGGGTACCGTCATTTATCTGACAACCTGTTGTAAATAAAGGTGAAATGGGTCCTTCCCCAAAGGTGAAAAATTTTTACCTTTCCCAAAGGTGAAAAAGTTTTTCCGTGTCTTCCTCCCTCTGGGACACTTTATGCCCATTTCTTTCTTTTGGGAGGTTTACAGTTCAGTTTCTTATATTTTGTGTGTTTAAACATCTCAGGAGGGTAGCTGTCCCTTAGACAGCATGCGTGGCTTTGCTTTGGTGTCCTGTCTCATCTTTGCCTCATCTCAGGATGGAATCCCAAGCCTTGAAAACTCACAGCAGCCTGCCAGTGGGGTAGTCTCTGCTCCTCTTTAGCAATCATCGTTATTGCTGTTCACTCCTCCTGATTGCTGCTCTGACATTTCCATGAAAATTACCCAGGGCAGCTCAACTAGATAAATTAGTCCCTTTCTTAACAAATAAAAAAAAATTGACATTTTGGCAGTGCTAAACTCATTAACTGTATTAGCCAGGAGTCCTGCTTTTACTGAAGAGGCATCCTGAGCATGTGACTGCAGGTTGGGGAAGATAAAGACCTTACCGATCCTAATTAGCAAGTGTAATAAATGGCAAAACAGTTTGTGGGACTCCCTGAATAACATTAATCAGATTTAGAAAGCTACCACAATTTAATCATTTGTTTCGGTGTGACTGGGGAGGGAGGGGGGATCCACATTAGTCTAGAGATAGAAATGCATGTTTGATGTGTTCAATAGCAGTAACTAAATTCAAGACGTTGTGTAATTACTCCTTATCATCCAGGGTCACATTGGGAAAGCTTATAGTAAGGAGCAGGTTCCCCCACAGGAAAGCCTGTTGTAATCTAACACGTGGAGCGAGGAAAAACTGAAACAACCTTGCCATTGTTTTTGAGAAGAAACGTCCAGTCCACACGTGCTGGGACGTCCTGACTCTGCACAGCTGGTCTCAGCCCTAGCGTCAGCCACCCTGCTTGGTGTTGTCATTGCCACCTGATTGCTGCTGCTGCTGATGTGCCTTTGTCCCTTTGGGATGTTTTGTTTCTCACCTTTCAGATAAATAAGTGTGGCCTTTATAGATCACAAAGATCTTTATTAATCTTTCTGTCCTGGGTCCAGCACTCGCCAGTCAGTGCACCATTGAGTAAAAGTCTCTGGGTCCTCTACTTTGGTGTCTTTACACTGCTGATTTGGTTTTCCTCTTAAGCCCAGGGTTTAGGTCTTTTAAAAGCTGGTTTAAGAGCTCTTTTAAAAACTTTTGTTTCTAGATCGTCAAAGATTTACTAGCAGATGTTTGAGATGAGTCCATGCCCCCCCCAAACTGAAAAAGGTTTGGTTTTGGCCATAGCTTCTGGGGTCGTAGTCTTCAGCTCTATTGTTATTATAATTGGATACCCAAGACAGCTAGCTTTAGGAAAGAAGAAGTTTGTTTAACTCATAGATTTGGAAGTCTGAGGTTGAAATGGCAGGATGCAGGCTGAGGCTGGGGCTGGGGCTGGGGCTGGGGCTGGGGCTGGGGCTGGGGCTGGGGCTGGGGCTGGGGCTTTGTGGTAGGTCATTGGTGGCTGCTGGAGCTCATGGGAACAAAGGTCCAGAGGAGGTTAAGTTAGCCCAAGCTTTCCCCTTTTACATCACCCCTCTCATGAGAGCCTCCAAGGAAGATAGTAAACTGAGTATCAAGTAGATCGGCTGATTATGGTATGGTTTCAGAGGAATGGCTTGAAGTAGTTAAGTACAACTGAGAAAGATGGCTCCCCATAGGAAAGTATTGCTGCTGGTGGTGGTGGTGGTGGTGGTGGTGTGTGTATGTGTGTGTGTGTGTGTGTGTGTGTGTGTGTGTGTGAGAGAGAGAGAGAGAGAGAGAGAGAGAGAGAGAGAGACAGACGGGGGGTGGGGGAGGGTGGGGGAGGGGAGGGGGGATCAGGGCGCAGAGGCGAGGCATGAGATATGACGAGGTGAGACTCAGGAGTGAAGCACCACCACCTCCAGAGGTCCTCACGGCTGTGGTGTGTGCACACTGAGGTGTGCACTAATGCACCTCTTCTTGGAAAGAACATTTCAGTGTCAGCTGGACACTGTGTGGGAGAATGTGTTCATGGGGGAGTGTCAGACATCATGGGTTAGGATTGGAGATACGGTGAGGAAGAAAAAGAGGGAAGGGGGAAGCATTGTTTCTGTACGCCAGCTTCGCCAGGGTGAAGCCTGTGGCCTGGAAGATTCCGCTGGGAGGGTGAGAGACGCTGAGAGGGAGGGAACAGTGGAAAGCCAAAGATATAAAGGGAGCTGGTTTGGATTTTTCTCGGCTTTTCCTTGAGGTTCTACTCTGTTTCATTTGGCCATTTTCATGTAAATATATAATGTACTTTGAACAGCCCCCCCCATATCCCACCCATGCCCTTCCATCTTTCTTCCTTCTTATCCTGCCTATTAGTCCCTTAGATCATTTTGCTTCCACTTTCATGTCATCTGAATATACACAGTTTGTTTGTATCTGTATAAAAACCAAGAACCAAAAATAAAAGGAAATATGAAACATTTGTCTTTCTTAGAATGGGATCATCTTCATTTGTCTTAAAGGTAAAATCACATTTAGTAGCATTATTGAGATATGAGTCATATACATACATGTAGCTTATCTATATACAATGTGCAATTCGGTGGCTTCAGCATATTTCCAGGGTGGTGTAGCTATCATCATGCTCTGAGTTTAGAACATTTTGTCAGCGCCAAAGAAACCCATTAGCAACCATTCCGTGCCTCGGGGAAAGCATTTATCTCCTTCTGTGGCTCAGGATTTTCCTATTCTGAAAACTGTGCAGTGCTGGCCTTCTATATCCATGGATTCTGCACGTGTGGACTCAATTGACTATGAACCAAAGATATCCAGAAAAACAATTGGGTCTGTCCTGATTGGGAATATATCTATTTTTCTTGTCACCATTCCTTAGACAATGTAGCACGGCTATTTACGTAGCATGTCCATGGTCCTGGGTATATTATATCTTAATCTAGAGAGCATTCAAAGTGTATGGGAGAATAGTGTCTATTATGTGCAAATTCATCCTTTTCTGTTTAAATTGTACATAAGCATTCTAGGATTCTCTGTTACAATTTGTAACAATTGGCATTTTGTGACTGGGTGTAGTCTCATTTAGGGTTTGTATTAGCTGCTTTCTTGCAACATGACACCCAATAAAAGCAACTTAAAGACTGAGGAGTTTGTCAAAACTCATACCTCACAGTATGAGGTTAGGGTCTGTCCTGGAAGAGGAGGGATGTGGCAAGAGTGTGAAGCAACTGGTCACATGTCGTTGGCAGCAGCAAGCAGAGAGAGAGACGGACTACTGTGGTCACTTGTCTCTCTTCACTTTATTCAGTCTAGAACCACAGCGGGTGGAATTGTGCCCCACCACGGTTTAGAAGCGTCCCACCTTAGTTAACCTCGTCGTCCCTTTCGTGTCGTGCCCTGAGGTTTGTTTCCATGGTGATTGTAAGTCCCATTAAATCAACAATCAAAATCAGCCATCGCGGCCTATTTTCAAGTTTTATCCCTATTATAAAAGTTTAAGTATGTGCCTAGGTTTCGATTTGGGATCTGCTGGGTAGGAAATGGTCCCCAGTGGGGTGGCTACCTCGTGCAGTAACTGGAAAGAAGGGTGTAACCTCGCTAGCTCTTGTGAAGATCGGCTATGTATATGATCATCGGTTGATTTGTGTGTGGGGGTGGGGTGGGGTGGGGGGTGTGGATATGTGGGAGAGAGAGAGAAAGAGAGAGATTGAGAGTTTGTGTGTTTATCGGGAGGTTATAATGTTTTCCTAAAGAAAAGATGGTTGACACCTGTGTGAGTCTGAAGAGTCTCTGAGGAAGTCACTCCATGCGCTGGGAGACAATGCTGAGAGCCGAGGGAGCTTTTCAAGAGTCAGGCAGTGAGAGCTGAAGTCTGGTCTGGAGGTCTGCTTAAGTAGAGGCATCCATCGTTGGAGGGGGAGGGAGGCAGGGAGGAAGAGGGCGAGGGAACGAGAAAGCACCCTTGGATGCTGGGGGAGCGCTAAACCTGTTCTGCTGAAATGCTTTAAGGATGTGATCATTGCTAAATTCTCCTAATTAGTGAACTGTTGGCCAAGTCATGTCTGTGCAGGATCCTCTGACCCAATTTACTCTTGGCCCAGGGCCACGTGTGCTTAACTGGTCAGTAATTTAGGCCCTTAATTGAAACAACAAAATGAAACAAAACAAAGTGTTCTGGCTTTGAAATGTGTCCTCGATCCTAGGTTGACTCTGTGACATAATCTTTCTCAGATCAGAGTTTTTGTATTATTATTATTATTATTTTTTATCCTTTTTGACTGCACAAGGTAGCTCCTGGCTGGGACACTGGGGCTTACTTCTTATGTAAGAAAGTGTCTGACATGCAAAGGTGGCATCTTTGGGTGTAAGGAGGTGGTTCCGCCCATTTGCTACCCATCCCTCTCCCAGGTAACGAGGAACAAAACCAGCTGTGAGATGCTGGGAATTTCCAGCCACTTGTTTGTAAGGCCTGCTATGTTGTAACCATATGGAAGAGGTGTAATTGAAGATTGTTAGGTGAACAGGAGAGTCCTGCTTTGGGAGTGACTATCTAGTCTGCATTTATTTCTTATCTTGGTTCTCTCTCTCTCTCTCTCTCTCTCTCTCTCTCTCTCTCTTTCCCTCCCTCCTTTCCTTACTTCTTTCTTTGTTTTGTTTTTGTTTTTTCAAGACAGTTTCTCTGTGTAGCCATGACTTGCCTGAAACACACTGTAAAACCAGGCTAGCCTCAAACTCATAGAGCCCCACCTGTCTCTGCCTCTGGACTGGTGGTATGCCCCACCACAGCCCAGCCTTTCCCAATTTCTTTTTCAGAGGTGGTAGTGATGCTTTGGTGGTGGCCGGAGGAGTGTGTGTATATGGGAGAGTATTGAGAAGAGAAAGAAAAACCACAAAATGTAGAACAGACGGGAGGTAGAATATTATCTGAGCTATAACCAAAAGTGTAGATACAGCAAGAGCTGAGAGAAATGAATTTCACTGTGCCCGGGAGTTTTGCAGGGGACCTAGAATGTAAAGGAGCCTGAAACTACTCCTAGCCTGGCCCTGAGACAGGGGAGGGATATCACCTGCTGGCATGTGATCCTGGGAACTTGTTCTACAGCTGGGGAGAAACGTGGCGCTGAGCAGGGTCCAGGCAAAGGATGGGCTGAGTTCCCGGGTGTTGCCTGAGTTCCTACTAACCCACGAGCAGCAAGGACAGATGCAATGGGAGTTTTTCAACCATTGCCTAAACTGATGCAGGTGGCTTGGGGACCTTGACATGCGGAGTGTCCAAAACACCAGGCGGATTTTTTTGAACTGCTTTGGGGATGTATATGGGGTGAAAAGAGGGGGCTGCATGGCTGCCTGAGGTCCCAGAGAAGCAGCTGCAGACACTGAGATCAGGCAGATCCTGGGATATCTTCACTTGGTTATGAGCTAGAAAGGAAACATTTATTAAAGCGCTAGGCCGTGGTGGAGGGAGGGGAGCCACGAAAAACTTATTTTACCTTCACAGGTCATGTGATCTGTCACGCCCCTGCCCTCTGCTCGCAGGGCACTCATTGATAGCATGTAAATAAATACATTCTGTGTATATTTAAAATTCATATCAGTTTTTTTTTTTTTTGGTATGGCACGAGGTTCTTTTGATATTTTTGTAAAAATCTATTTAAAATGTGAGTTCCCTTCTTAGCATGCAGGCGACACAGATGCATGTGGTGGGTGGGTTCGGCCTGTAGGCTGCAGCTGACAGATCCCTAGAATATCATCTGGGAGTAAGGGACTGTGTGATTTTTATGGTGGCTGAGGTGAGTGGGCAGCGCTACGACTGAGTGTGTCTGTGCTTGGAGTTCAGCCTTTGCGCTAACCCCTAAGGACCTACAAACGGCTGGCTCCCGTCCACCTAGACCACGAGATAAGGGAATGGTCTTACATTTAGTGAGCTGGTTTTATGGATGAGAACTAAGTTCAGCAACCCACACCCCAGCCCATCTTGAGTGAGGCACTGCAGTCACTGTGTTGGGGGGGGTAGTCAAGTACGATGGAAGATTTAAACAGAAAAACTGAATTAATGGGGAGGTGCTGTTAAAAATCGACCTTCAGGGGACTGGAGAGATGGCTCAGTGGTTAAGAGCACTGACTGCTCTTCCAGAGGTCCTGAGTTCAATTCCCAGCAACCACATGGTGGTTCACAACTATCTGTAATAGGATCCGATGGTACTCTTTAGCTGGGCAGTAGTGGCACATGCCTTTAATCCCAGCACTTGGGAGGCAGAGGCAGAGGCAGGCGGATTTCTGAGTTTGAGGCCTGGTCTACAGAGTGAGTTCCAGGACAGCCAAAAAAAAAGTCTTACAAAAATGGATCTTCAGAGGACTGCAAATGCTGTCTTAAGGTGTGCAGTCCAAGAAAGTCTGGTGTGTGTACACAGGAAATCATTGCCACAGTCAGGGCAACGAGTTGTGTTTGCTTCCTGAAATGGTCTCTCCTCCTTCAGCTACTGATTGATTGCCCTGTCTGTTACTATGTGTAGTTTGGGTTTTTTTGTTTTGTTTTGTTTTGTTTTGTTTTGTTTTGTTTTGTTTTGTTTTGTTTGTTTGGTTGGTTGGTTTGGTTTTTTTTGTTTTGTTTTATGGAGTTTTTTATAAATTCAATTTTAAGACCATACTTTTGCTTTGGTTTTTTTTATGCAATGTGACATTAAGAATCATGCCTGTGGCTGCACAGGTCAATAATTCAGTGGCTTTTGTTGTTATTGCTGCTGCTGCTGCTGCTGCTGCTGCTGCATTTATTGCTGAGTAGCATGCCATTGCATAAATGCTCACAATTTCCTTGCTCCTCTGTCAGGAGGCATTTGAATGGCTTCTTTCTGAGTGGTTTACAGCTTGTGGATATCGCAAGTAAATGTCTTAACAGTTGCATGTCCTCCCATTATAGACACAGCTCTCACTTCCCCGTAGTAAGTACCTAGGAGCAGATAGAGTGGAAGCAGAGCCATATGGAGAGTGTGTGTGTTGAACTTTCTGAGAAACTCCTAAACTCTTTCCCCGCCCCCAGTGGCTGTGTAGGAGGGCTCCTTCCTTCCCAGGTCCTTGCCAGCTAAGAGCCGGCTTCAGGAAGCAGCTCCAGAGGAACGTGGCGTTATGGGCTTTATGAGACCCCCCCCCCAACATCACATCCTTAAAAATGAGAGCACTGATACCTCCTGCCTCTTTTCTTTCCAGAACCTTTATGTAGTGTGAGGAATCCACACACCCCAAATGGAGTGTGAGACTTATGCAAAGCGATTGTAGTCGGTGGCCCCCTGCTTCCCCGCCCGCCCGCCCGCACCCATGCCTTTCTTTTTACACCTTAAGCATACATCAGCTCTTTTTTTTTCTCCTTGCTTTTCTTACTCCCTTCATTTCTTTTCCTTTCACTGTGATCAGCCGTGAGATTCCATCTCGATCTGGGCGGAATTGGAATGCTTCCACGGAGTGAGTGTTTCTTGAAGACTGGGGTGCTTATGGAGATAACCCTCAGGTATTATTGGCTGTGCTACAGCTCTTGCTTCTCTGCCTAGCTTCCTTGCAATGAAATGATTGCAACCTTTCTGCCCTGCCCTTGAGAGCCATGTCACTCTGAGACAGGAGGTTATCACTGAGAACATGAACATCCTGGGAGGAAAGTTGAGCCTGTCCCATCAGCAAACAGTTCTGTAGTATCCTGGACAGAGATTTCTCACATTGAAAAGTCCATCCTCTTTGTCTACAGTCAATGTGGTCTTGCCCTTGAACTTTTCATTGTAGTTAGTACTACCAGAGTTAGGATTAATACTTCCAATCTACTCAAGGTGCTTTCCATGACTCTGCTTAACCCAGTCCATGTAGTAGTTAGTAAATGTATAAACCAGAACCTTTGCAGGATATCTTCATAGAGGTCCCAGGCTTCATCAGCTCAGCCCCTGACTTCTGCAGCTGGACCTGGGAGGGAAAGATAGAGTGGATATTATTGTCATGTTTGTGTATGGCCAGACCTCAAACCTGCTACTGTGAGACCCTTACCTATAACTGCTGCAACCAGGAAGAGGATGATACAGTTCCATCCCATGGTGAGGTCCTGTGTACTCAGGGTCTGTGGTGAGGACAGTGATTTTATGGTTTTGTTGGATGCAGACATCCCTATATTTACCACCATAGACTCACATGATTTGCATATTCATGAGCAGGGCACAAAAAGAAAAAAGAAAAAAGAAAGAAAAAGAGAAGTCCATCCTCCAGTCGGTCAAGGCTGGCGCTGGTTAGTTAGCCATTGAACAGCCCTGACCCGTTTCTATGGTAGCTGGTGTCTGATCCAGAACGAGTGCTCTGAGAAGATCTCTGGGCCTTTTGCTCTCAGCTCCATTCTCATTCGGGCTCCATCTCATTACAGTAACTTGGGTAAGCAGGACTCTCCTACAGTCATGAGCCAGGTTGGTAAGTTAGTTGTCCAGTCGGTGCTGCTAACTGATTAAATGATTTGGAGGGGGCACGGTCTCAACTTCTTAGGGTCCGCCTGGAGAAGACCATCCTCCTAGGGGCAAGGAACTGGGAACTTTGGTTTCTTTCCAGTGCTTCTCTGCCAGGATGGTAGCAATTGTAATGGTTACTCTGCTTTTACAGTTGGTGCCCTGGCATAAAACCAAAGCATGAAATAGACTTTTCATGAATGGGGAGTATTGAGAATAGAAAACTACACAAGTAGAAAAAATGGAGTTCTGTTGAGTTGTGGGATAATAATGTTCTTCTCCAACCTGTTCACTCCATCAGCCTCCAGTGGTGACACTGACAGTCATTTGTGGTCTGAGCACACATTGAACCCTCTGCAAGGACAAGCTGGTTAATCCAGGTACAACAGTGGTTCTAAACGTGTGCTTCCCCAGAAGTATCAGCACCCCCCTGGGAAGATGTTAGAGATGCACCTTACTGGGCCTTGATCCAGACTTCCTGACTTGAAAATCAGGGTGTGGGGCTGAGGAATATTCTTAGCAGGGCCGCCAGGGTGATTCTGAAACATGCCACAGATGTAACTCATCAGCTTACGGCTCTGTGTGGATCCCAGGTGTGTATTTTATAAGCTGACAAGGACCAGCTACTCTCTTTTCTGTCATGAGAATAAATCCAAGCACCCAGGAGGCAGGTGAATCTTTGTGAATTTTGGTGCTAGCCTGGTCTACATAGTGAATTCTGGGCCAGCCAGCAGTGCATAGTGTCTCAAAAGCAAACAAAAGAGAACAACAACAACAACAACAACAAGAGAACAAACAACAAATAAACACCTCATCCCTGCCTTTGGAGATCAGGCTGGGAATGATTAACGACTGTGATATTGCATCTAGGACTCTGTGATCAGTAACTGCTGATAATTGGGTATCGATTTTTTTTTTGTTTGTTTTTTTGTTTTTTTTGTTTTTTCGAGACAGGGTCTCTCTGTGTAGTCCTGGCTGTCCTGGAACTCACTCTGTAGACCAGGCTGGCCTCGAACTCAGAAATCCACCTGCCTCTGCCTCCCAAGTGCTGGGATTACAGGCATGCGCCACCACCGCCCGGCTTGGGTATCGATTTTTAAAGGTAAGGTAGCAGACTAGAGAGGATAAAGTTGTAAAATATTGACAGTGACCGAATGAGTTTGCAAACAAGAACAGAGACCTGGTATATACAATTATCAGACCAGAGAGGAAAGGAAACTCTTTTCAACCAAGGATGGCTTTTCTCTACTTGATAGCAAGTGTCAGAGTTGAAACAAGAAACACTTAACATGCTCAGGGTCATGGGACTGGTAATAATTTTGTTTGAATATTTTGATCTTGTGTTTATAGGCAAAGCCTGTAAGTACCCGACGTTCCAACGTGTCCTGTGCTTGTGTCTTTTGGGGAAGTCGTTTGGACATAGAAGCACTTTGAGTTAATCTTCCTTACATTGGCAAGTGGTTATACAAACTCACAGACCCTTGATTCTTGAGAAAGTAGTTGGTTTGGTTGTGCTTCAGTGACAGCGATGGAAGCAGGTGAAAGGAATTACATAGCATCCCCTAGAGCAGGGTTCGCCACCTTCCCAATGCTGCAACCCTTTAACACACAATTCCTTATGTTGTGGGTGACCGCGACCATAAAGTTATCTTCATTACTACTTCATAATTGTATTTTTGCTACTGTTATGAATCATAATGTAAATATCTAGTGCTTTCTGATGGTCTTAGGCAACCCCTATGGAAGGATTATTTGACTTGCAAGGGGGTCATGACTCACAGGTTGAGAACCCCTGTTCTCAAAAATGAATATTTCAGATTTTGGACTCAACCCATTTACTGTGCCAGAGTATCAAAAGGAAGATGCTTTTTATCCTGTGTGCCACCTAACAGCACCTCATTTCTTCCAGGTCATCTGACTTGATAGGATTGCTGATTAATTTCATTTCTTTGTGTGTCAGTTTAATGGAATGACATTCTTAAACGTAAAATATAAGCTAATTATTACACTTGTCATCTAGACTTGTAAATCCTTCTAGCAAAGAAATGGATGCTTCAGTGTGGAGAGAGGGCTCAACAGCTAGGCACCAGCTGCTCTTGTAGAGGAGTCAAATTCAGTTCCCAGCATCCATGTCTGGTGGCCTGTAACTGCAGCGTCCTGGGATCTGACAGCCTCCTCTGCCTTCTGAGAGCCTCTGCAGTCACATGGGCAAAGACACAGGCACTTGTATACACTTAAGACAGACCAAAACTATAAACAGAGATAGGTATCTACTCTGTTTGAGTTTAGGTTTGGTACCACGTTGCCCAGCAGAGGAAAACCTCACATGTGTGCAAGGCACTGAGGCTGGGGGTTTATAAGCTGGTTTTCCACCCATTTCTGCCTCTGTTGGTGAGCATATGGCCCTATGGTTATATTTTTTTGTAAACGTAACTCACTGTGAAGATGCAGCATGATTTTCCATTTCTTGAACACCGGAGCCTGCTTAAACTTGTGCAGAAGTGAAATCACATTGAAAAAAGTACCTGGCTGTTTTGTTACCAGAGACAAAACCAGAGACAGAGGAAAGGGGAAGTGACTGGGTTTGAGAACATTCCAGCACTTTAAAGATAGTTTACTAAGACTTACCCTAATACACGTTGGCTTTGTTGTTGTTGATAGTTTGGTTTGGTTTGTTGTTAGATGGGTACCTGTTGCTCAGGCTGGCCTTAACTCACTGATGTCGCTGAGCATGGTAGTGGGATTAGAAGAGGCTTGGGTCCAAGTGTGGTAGTGGGATTACAGGCATGAGGCACGGTGCCTGCTTTTTCCAGTGCACCGTGTCGTACCCAGGACTTTGTGCATGGTAGGCAAATGCTCTTTCAGGTAAATTACCTTCTTAGCCCACTGATATGTGTGCTTCAATATCTGTTTATGTGTATGAGTGTTTGGCCTGTATGTACATATATGTACCATGTATTTGCCTGCTGCCCAAGGAGGTCAGGGAGAGCATCAGAGCCCCCTGAAATTGGAGTAATGGATGGTTAGAAAACTGCACCATTTCTCCAGACCCCCTCTCAATATTAAAAAAAAAAAAGCAACTTCTTTATATTTGTTTACCTATCTTATTTATTTGTTAATGTGGTTTTGTGTGTGGGTGTGCACACGCAATAGTGCACATATGAACAGCAGAGGATGATGACCTACAGAGTTGGTTCTTGCCTCCCACCACGTGGGTTCTGAGGACTGCACCCTGGTTGCCAGGTCTTGTGGCTAATGCCATTATCTGCTGAGCCTTCTTGCTGACCCTCAAAAAAAAAAAAACCCTAAATGGATAAATAAAAATATGCATGTCCTTATCAAAGGAAGACTGTGTAATGCTCTGTAGCACGCTTCAATTGTCATATTAATGACTGATATCGTTCATGAGTTCTAAAGAAATGTGTCAGCATTTGGAGTAACTGCGTAACCCAGGGAAGCAGGAGTTTCCTGAAGTTGTTCACGGGTAAAAGACCTTTTCTGAGTTTGAGATGAATTATTACATTTAATTTAACAGATTTCATGTTATGCATTTTATGTTGCAATTTTTAGAAAGCTTCATTCCTATGTCTACAAGTTTTTTCCTGAACATATGTATGTGTACCATGCGTGTCTGGCGTTCATAGAGGCCAGAGCAGGCATCCAATGTCCTGAAAAAGGGGTTACAGTTAATGTTTGTAGCTAACATGTGAATGGCTGGGACTGAACCTGGGTTCTCTGCAAGAACAGTAAGCATTCTTAACTGCTGAATCATCTTTCATGCCTTGTTTTAAAATTATAAACTGGCAATTTATAATTGTATGACTTCATGGAGCATTAAATGATATCTGGACTTATTAATGCAATGTAGAATAATTAAATCAAGCTGTTAATGTATCTACCTCCAAATCTTTTGTGGCTAGACCCTTTGAAATTTAATTTACTAATTGTATGAACGTGCTGTGCATAGGCCTCAAACATGAAGCCCAGATTCTCGCTCAGACTCTGACCTCTTGCAACACTATCTTCCCAGCATCCTCCTGGCCTCCAGCCTTCCCCCTCCTGATGTGTGATCCATTCCCTTGGGGTCCGCATGTGTGTGAGAACATTTGTTACATTTCTTTGTGTGGTTCATCTCACACAGCATAATATTCTCCAGTTCCACCCAGGTTGTCACAATGAACTAAGTTTCCTTTTTGAAGCGTGCGTGATATTGTTTTGTGTCTTCACTCACTTTATATGTTCCATTTATTGATGTCCATCCACTGTGGTCACTTGGGTTTACCCTGTTGCTTGCCCATTGTGAGGACAGCTGCTGTAACAAGGGCCCTGGCTTCCTGTCTTTATGCTCAGAACTAGGATTGCTGGATTGTAATTGACCTTTAAAAATAAAATAAAATAAAAATAAAACCTTCATTTGTTGAATTTGGGGGAAATACTAAAAATTATGTAAAAATATCTGAAAAGATGGTCTGTTCCCATTTTCTGGGATGAGGGGAGATGTTTGTCTGATGCCTTGTCTCAGCCTAATCACTGCTCTATAACAGAGGGAGGAGAACATGGCTGAAACACTCCGCCCACCGAGGGTTTTTCAAAAACGTGCTGTGCCACCCACCATCTCTACGAAACTCTGATCTGTAATATGTAAATTTCTGTGAACCCTATGTAAACTCACATGTAACTTAAAAGTCATTTTTAATGCAGTATGTGATAAGTAGCAATAGAAATAATTCACATAAAAGCCTCATTAGACTCATTAGTAATTTAGGATATAATGATTCTGAGGCCCAAAGTGTGAGAAACGCCATCACGAAGTTAGGTGACTATCTAGGTTTAAAGATTTCTTTTGTTTTGACTTTTTGATTTCTTCTTAAATCTAAGAATTAGTTTTTAATTAGAATTATAATTGGAAACCTCTGAAGATGAGAAAAGCTATAGTTAGAAAATGACAATGTTCTCTGTACCACAAATGGGTGTCTGTTTCAATGGAGTAAAACAGGTGTCACCAACTCCTGACCCATGTCCAAGACAAGCCTTCAAATAGGCTATCACGCGGATGTTAGAATGCAGACTGAGTACATCTGAGTTTCCCCTGTACCTTGGTCCTGTGAAGGCTTGATGCCCCAGTGTAGGGGAATGCCAGGACAGGAAAGAGGAAGTGGGGTGGCTTGGTAAGTAGGGGAATGGGATGGGAGTTGTGGGAGGGGAAATGAGGAAAAGGGATAACATTTGAAATGTAAATAAAGAAAATATTTAATAAAAAAATTTAAAAAAAGAAAAAAGAAACACTTCTTAGGGCCAACCTCACCGTCATCCCTCTGAGCACTCTTAATGTGTCACATTTCTTCTTCTGTGTATCAGACTCATCCTGAGCAGCGAGTCTGGGCTGCAGAAGAGGATTTGCTTTTGTACCTGCCTTTTATAACTTTAACATTTTTAATGCCTTAGGCCTCTTGTGAAGATATTTACTATTCCAGGAAAGTATTCAGTTTTTCTATTTGTAGACTCATTTTTTAGTTTACTTAACTATTTTAGTTGAGACTTGACTTTTTCTAAAAATGCATTTTTACCTGAGAAGCATGTTGGGGTGTGCGGAGAGCCTCTGACACTGAGGGCCAAGAAGGTACAGTGTTATTGGTATCTCAGCTGCTTTTGTGAATGACCTTGGAAGCATATTGCGAGCAAAATACCTTCCAATTAATTGTAGTTTCTTTTGATAAATGATAGTGGGTCTATTACCTGACTTCCTATAGTTTCAAAGGCCATCTTTAAGCCATGATGTAAATCTGTGGGATTAGAAGTCAAGACTGAATAGTGTTGGATAATCATGAGTGCCAGTAAGTCTTTGGTTCTTGGCTAAGTGAGAAACATGACGTGTTTATTTATTTGTTTATTTATTTATTTATTTATTTTTTAGCTGAGTTGGGCTTTGTCTTTAATAGCGGTGCAAATCACAAATGACTGAGAATATAAAAGACATAACAGTAATAGGCTTCTCTGTTCCAGAATCATTGTTTGTTTTGGGAGGAGGAGCATTGGAGAAACCCCTTTCTAGCTAATTTAACTGATGGGGGCAAGGTATGTTGGGTGGTTTTGGTTTGTTTTTGTCTTGCTTTTATTATTGTGAGTCATGAGAGTACGGGCCCATTCACAGAAAACTGCCTGTTTGTCTTTTTCCACCCCAGGAAAGTTAAACAGAAAGTTAACTTCTACCTGGAATTTCAACAGATCAGTCCAGATCTTTTGCTCTAAGTAATGGATGGGCAACAGAAACTGTAATTATGTGGTCAAACCCAGTAAAGCACATCCTAATCTTCCCATATGGTCTCTTAATGTACTGTCAAATTACTTTAAAGGTTTTAATTAGCATAATTAAGCAGAATAAGAGATAAGATACACTACTTTATATGTTGGATCACAGCATTTAACAGGAGCCTTAAACTTAATTAGCCCTTCCGTCCCAGGCCAGGTGTGAGACACGTTTCCTAACAATGTAGCCAGTGTCTCCGTGGCTGAAAATGTTTCCCATTTCTAGCTGGGTTATACAATGCTGGTGTTTCCTTGTGTTTATCTACTGACTTGCAAATGCTTAGCTGTCCCCCAAAGTGCATTCCTTGTGTCATTTTATTCCATAGGCTTGTAGGAATTTTATTGAATTTTAGTTCATCCTCTTTTGCCTAGACCATATGCAAATACTTGGATTTTCTTTCATCACCCCCTCTTTTTAAAAATACCAATTCCCAGACCTCCTACAATGAGATTTTGGAAAAAAAACCAAAACCCCAAGCCCAAAACCCAATGCCTTGGAAAACTGACATTGGCTCAGAGTGGTTGTTTATTTACTACTTTTGCTCTGGTTAATCTTTATAACTGCCACCCTGCTTGTTTTTCTCACTGGGTCTGGGTGTGTAACGATGGTTACATAACCTTATCAATCAGAATGTTGATCCAAAGGACTCAGTCGGCCCTGTTCAGTGGAAATTTGTGCTTTCTGACCTCAGGCTGCTTCCAGTATAGGTTCATGAAGACTCAGAACAAAGAGGGTAATGGAGATTCTATGCAGGAGCCAAATTCAAGCTCCCCAGTTGCCAGAAGATCTGTATCACAAAGGAGTGAAAGTTTATACTAAATTCAGTGCAGATTAATCTGACAGCATGTGACAGAGAAGTGGCTCGCCTGGGTGACTATGAGATCAAGTATAACCCCAGTCATGGCCTCTTGGACAAGAGGCAGGCCCAGCACTCACAAAAGCTTTGACTGTGCTGCTCCATTGTCTGTTATGCCCGACTGATAATAAATTCAGCTCTCAGCCCCAAAGAACAAACAAGCAAGCAACAACAATAACGACGACGACAACAAAAACCAGAACAGCGTCATGCCGAATCAGACTTCTCAGTTACGCCAAATGTTATGGCTGCTTGCTTCATGGGAGAACTTTTAAAATTCTAATTTTTCTCATCTTGCCACCATACGTGCAAGTTTCTGTACTGGTGCCATCCATTCATACACTCACCCACCCGTGCACTCGCCTCTCCCACCCCTGCACCCGTGTATCCACACACTCATCTACCTATCGAAGAATCCATCCATCTGCCCATCCATCCATCCATCCATCCATCCACCCATCCACCACCCATCTGTTGATCCATACATCTGCCCATGTTCTCCCCCCACTCACCCCACATGCCCACTCATTCATCCACCCATCTATCTACCCACTTATCCATCTATCTACTCACCTGCACACTCACCCATCCATTCAGTTTCTTTCCCTCCATGTCGGGCTGGAAGAGGTTTCTTTTAGTCACATGCTCTCCGGGCACTTCCTGCTGCCTCTGAGACTGTTTAGTTTGTTGTTTGTTCTCTTGTGATCTCTGAGCTTTTCCTTTTTCATGAGTTCTTCCTAACAGCTTTTAGGTAGGTGTGTGTGTGTGTGTGTGTGTGAGAGAGAGAGAGAGAGAGAGAGAGAGAGAGAGAGAGAGAGAGAGAGAGAGAACGCTGAGAATGTCTGCATATACTGAAGATATAAACTGTAGAGGAATATACTAGGAATTTCCTCATATCCCTTTTCCTTTGTTCTTTTGAGATTGGGTCCCTCACTGAACCTAGAACTAGGCTGGAGTCTAGAAAGCCTCATGGACCTTGTTCCTGATCTGTACAGTGCTGCGGTTATAGGCTTGTGTGGCCATGACCAGCTTCTTACATGGACACTAGAGGTTGGAATTACTGTCCCCCTCCTTGGGCAGTGAAGACTCTTGCCCACTGAGCCAGTTCCCTAACTCCAGCCCTCCTTCTTAGACTTATTTCTGCACTCTATGTTCTTCCTGTTCTCCATCCTCTGGATGTGCCCAACTCCCTGACATGGGTGTCTGAAAATCATTGCCTCCACTTTCCAAATATTTTTTTCCTCCATCATCATAAGTCCCCTTCTGATTAAATCTACTTTTCACACCCCTTTCAGATGGCCTCCCCTGACCGTGTTCTGTTGAATGGCTGCTCCTGCCTCCTGATTTCATCACTGAAGGTCTTTATTCTTTTCATCTCCCTTCCCCATCCTTCCATGGAGGTCTTGGAGGCTCTAGCTTTGGCTTCTTTTTCTCAAGTTTCTGAACTTTTATCCGAGTTGCTCACATACTTCTGCTAAGGCCCAGCTGTGTTCAGGCTGACTCTGCTCCTATGCGTCAAGCTAGACTAGAATGACCGAAAGTCGTACTGGGAATGTCTACCCAAGCCCCCTCACTCTGAAATTAGATGTACTTTCCCCCAAATCTCCAGCTACTTTTAGACCTCAGGCCTTCAAACTTCTAACTTTCAGGACAAGATAGAGAGGAAGGAGGTGGGTGTATGTGATAGCTTCAAAATTTGTGCAACTGGTTATAGAAAGGACCCAAAGAAATGATGGTCAGCTGCCCAGCTCCAGCCCCTCTTATAAAGAACAGAATAATAATTAGGCACCTTGATGAAGAATATAAGAAAGTGTGATCCACCTCTCAGGATAGACTTGGTGTATTCTAGCTTGGCTTTCTGCAAAGCCTCTTATAGGGTGGCGTGATATTGAATGAAACAGAAATTTGTAATAACTCTGTTTTTAAGCCCATCGTAAGTGCCTTCTCAAAGTTGAGACTGCTCCAAGTCTTTGGAGGTTTTGAGAATGAGGTGATGTCTGCAGAGGGCCTCATGGCTACTGTAAGCACCCACTTTCTGAGACACTGGTTGTATTGTTGACACCCTGGAGGTAAATTCATCATCCTTATCAAACTTGTCATTTCAAGAAACGACATGACTGTATCTCTAAAGTACAAGTAGACATGTTTATTGGACTTGAGCTTTGTCAGTCTATTTTCTTATTGCTGTGATAAAATATTCCTAACAAAAGCAAATTAAAGGAGAAAGATTTTATTTTATCTCATGGTTCAAGATGCAGTCCAAGATGGCAGGCAGGTCAAGGCTACAAAAGCTTGAAGCAGTTGGTCACATGGTTTCTACAAACAGGAAGCAGAGAGGGATTAATGCTTTCTGCCACCCAGTTTCTTTTCCACACTTATTCAGATCAGGGTCTCAGCCAGGGAATTGTGCCACCCACAGTAGGCAGGTAGGTCTTCCTGCCTCTATAAACAAAATCAGGATAATCTCCATAAGAATATATGCATATATATGTATATATATATATGTATTATAACTGTTATAAATTCTGAGTCCCTTGGATATGCCATGTGTCTTTTCTTGAAACCCTTGAACATATTTTTTCTCTGTCTAGAGAACCTACCACAAGTGCATCCCTCCCTCCCCGGGTTATTTCCTTGACTGTGGCCTATGCACCCACTCTCTTTCTGCATTAATAACTACTGTAACAGTGTGGTATCTTCTTGTATCCTTGCACACTTTGTCAACCTTGTATCACAAATGCTGGCCTTGGGGAACAGATGATTTCTTTCTCCCTGCTTTACTTTTGTTTTCTGTTTGCTTCTTTGTTTCGTTTAGTTGTTTGTTTGTTTTTGCAACTGGCTTTTACTGTGTAGACCCAGGTGGGGCTTGAACTCACTGAGATCTTCCTACCCGCGTCAACGGCACCATGCCAAGCTGATTTCTTCTTCTCTTGTATGACTTCAGTGCCTGGCATGGTGTTTGGTATCTAATCTGGATAAACGAGGGAGCATGTGCACTGGAGTAAGGGCAAACTCTGACTCACTGAGCAGCGGTGTCACCTCTCCGTTCTGCTTGGAAATGCTGGAAATCGAGCATGCATTACTGTAGACACAGGGCCAGGGCAGCCAGAATGCCGCACACGGTTCCCTTTGAGTCAGAACCTGCCATTTGGATTCAACTTGCTTAGGGTGTGGTGACTTCTCAGAACAATAGACACACCCAACTTAAAGTATAAATTCATTCACAGGAAACTGTTGACCTCTTCAGGGAATCATTTAGAAATCACCAGTGGATAAAATGTCGATAGGAGTAAATCAGCCTGAGTAAGGACTTTGGAATCGTAAAAGTCTGTTATGTTTCAAAATGTTCCCAGATTGATGTCAGTTACTCCCCTTACTGTGCTTGCACGGCAGTCCCACACGCTGACAGTGGGTTGTGTTTATAAACTCTCTGCCCTGTTTTACTGGGGCCCAGTAGTGCAGTACGTGTCATCTCAGTGTCCTGATGTTTCATATTCAGCTCAGGAATTCGCATGGGAGTGGGGAAAAGGAAAGAGTGTTTGTGGAGGCTCCTTAGGACCCTTCAAACCTCATGTTCCTGAGGCTGTGAAGATCGGATTTCTCTGGAGCACAGTAAAGGAGAGAGCTGTAAGTTACAAGTCTCTTAACTCCCAGAGTTAAAAACCACTGTGAGATGAGCCTCACTCTGAATGGAAAACAGCCCCCTCCCCTAGCGGGCTACACTCAGCATCAACACCAGAGTTGTAAACCTGTGAGAACAAAATAGTCAGTCAAAAAACCTAGAAAAGCCAAGGAAGGAAAGGGGGCAAAGCCTTCTCTTAGGCAGGATTTGCCTTCTCATTCGTAAAACTGTCCTCAGAGGACACTGGCTCATATCTGGATTTGAACCGATCAAGCTGCAGTGGAACAGGGGAATAAGGTTTACTTTCTCAGTAACAAGAAATAATTAATCGTCTGTCTTTTAAGACCTTAATGTCCCTCCCCCATCCCCCTTTCTTCTCCTTCCCTTTCCCTCTCTCCCCTCTGCCCCCTCTGCTTCCCTCCCCTCCCTCTGCCCCCTTCTCCTCCTCTTCCTCTCCCCTCCTTCTTTCCCTCTCTTGTCTGTGTGCATAACTCTGAATACTGCCCTGTGAGTGAATTGCTTTCAGGACCCGCTGTGAGCTATCATGCTGAAATAATCTTGTTTCCTTTTTTTTCTTGCACTAGTCCTACTTGCCCTGGGCTGCTTTCTGGACTCTGCATTCCTGACGCTTCTACCATCAGAAGGATGTTTCTGTGGAGCTCAGGGTTTCCTCCTAGATGGAACATTCCACCGGAATGCCCCACTTTTCCCTCCTTGCCTTTCCTCCCTGTGACTGACATCTGTTCTTCAGTTCTTGGAAAATCTGGCTTCACTCTTTCCATCTTACCGCCTCTTTGTCCTATCTCTCTTAAACAGTAAGCCCAATAATTGCTGCTAGACCCGCTGCTGTAGCAGCTCTTAGACATTCCTATAAACTTTTTTCTCCTACTCACTCTTACTCAGTTGTTTGGCAATCCTATCATCCATTTCTTTATCCTTTCTATGGAATCTTTAATCTCAAAACTCCACATTTTTATTGTAGTAGTCTCCCTTCTTTACATAATGCCTTGGTTCCCTGTATATAATGTGTGTTTTCTAGCTTTTGACGACAGTTAGACTTTTTTCTTCTCTTCCAGGAAGTCTCTTCTGTTTGTGATTTACCCGCTCCATTTCCTCTGGGCTTAGGTCTGTATTCCTCCCTTTGTACTGTGTTTTCTTCGGTGCCTGGAGAGCTTTGGTTAATTATGCGGATTGCCACCTGAAGGACAGCAGCTGGTGGCTTTTTCTCTGTACTTCCTCATCCTTCCTGAAAAAGGGTGTTCCTGAGGGATGAAATTGAGGGTGCGTGGAGAAGCCGGTTGGGCTCTAGGATGTTTCAAGGTGAAGGAAGCAGGCCAGATAGATGTTCCCATTCAAGAAGTACCAGATCCTCCTGACGAGTTACTTATTCCCTTTGGACAGGAAGCATCTGGATTTAGGGTGAGCAAGGAGGCTAAGCCATGGTGTTGTTTGGGAGCTGGTTCAGTCAGCCATCTCTCAGCCTCTACTCTTGCAGTATCATATTATCTCAGTATTCAAACGTTTCCTTTATTATATAAAGTATGCTGTCATTTCATTAAGGAGAACTTTTAGTGCGTTATGTGTGGCAGCAGGCTGAGACGGGATGATGTTTTGGTTCTTAATTTAGCTACCCTAGAGTAACACATGGTAAAAATACATCATACTTCTGAGAAAGCAATTTTCATAGAAGTAAATTAATGAGAATTTTTAAAAGCATGCAAACGCCTGTAGGCAGAAATACACTCTGCACAGGGGCTTCGTGTTCTCCAGTTGCCGTTCAACAGGCAATCGCTATGAGCAGGCTTTTGCACACTTTCAGAGAAGTTTATGGCACGCACATTTATGATTTTGGTACTATGTTTATCGTGGCTTGGGCTTAGAGAGAGAAGCAATAGGGAAACAAGAGGCCGGGGCAGCACATCTAGTACAATGGATCTACCTGTGCGCTGCGTGGGAAGAGCTAGGATGCTGTTCCAGGTGACTTCAGTGTAGAAGTGTTGGTGAGATGTCAGGGGGAAAGGGTTGCAGCGAGAACAGACCCCCTCCTGATGTTCTCTGCGGACACAGGGAGGGCCTTTATGCCCATTAACCTACTGACCTGACAGAGTCTGGATGCTTTGTCTGTAAGTCAAAGAAACCTTCCTAACTTACCATCTCTGCTCAGGTTCCTGTTCCTTCCCCTCAGACCACGAGAGGGCTTATGACACTAGCCATCCAAAGGGTTGTCAGAACACTCACTGAGCAGGGTAATTCCAGATTCCTGCAGCAAACTGCGAACTCAGCACCCGTCAGGAGCCGCCGCCGGGCATATTTGGTCAGCTTCAGTAGTGGTTTTTGTTTTCAACTTCAGCTAACAGTCTTTGAAATCGACCTTTCTGGGGCTAGAGCGGTGGTTCTCAACCTTCCTGATGCCGTGACCCCTGAATAGGTATTCCTCATGTTGTGGTGACCCCTCCCCCAACCATAAAATTATGTCGCTGCTACTTTGTAACTGTAATTTTGCTACTGTTAAGAACTGTAATGTAAATATCTGATGTAGGATATCTGATGCAGGATATCTGATATGTGACACACACACCACCCCCAAAGGGATTGAGATCCACAGATCAAAAACCAATGGGCTAATAGATGGTTTGAGGTTATTAGTACTTGTCCGGTCTTTCCGAGGACTCTGTTTAATTTCCAGCAAGGTGTGTAACTCCAGTTCATGGGGATCCAATACCCTCTTCTGGCTTCTAAAAGAACTGCACGCATATGGTGCATAAACACACATGCAGGCAAAGTGCACGAATACATCAAGTAAGGACAAATAAATTAAAATCCCTTCAAAAAGAATTTAAACTTTTTTTAAAAAAGAAAAATTGATCATTCCCCCTTGAAGCTTCATTCATGGCTCGTCTCAAGAAGCTGGGAATTGTGGCAACAGCAGAGTGACCCTGCCTGTGTCAACTGACTGAGCCCGTGTATCTGCTGTCCCTGCAGAAGGGCCGTTTCTTTCCCACATGGCCCGTTTCTTTCCCACATGGCCCGGATAATACCAGTGAGCATGAGCCTATTGGCTGGTTTAGTTACAACTAGTAGTTCTTTTTGTAACTATGGCCAAAGGCATCTCCCCAGAAAACATGTCAAGCTGTCTGCTGGGGTTTGAATAGGAAACCCTCTCCATGGGCTCCTGTGTTTCAACACTTGGTTCCCTGTTGTTGGGATTTTGCTATGTGGCCATGGCTGGACTGCAATTCTCTGTCCTCAGACTCGCAAAGATTCATCTCATCTACCCCTCTCTCCCCATCAGTGGGCTTTAAAGACCCTGGCTTATGGTGCCACTGTTTTTAAAGGTTGTGGAACCTTTAGGAGGTTGGAGCCGTATGTGGTAAGTGGGTAATGGGGCAAGGGAGGGACAGGCCCTTATGCTTAATAGCCTTCCTGGCCTCGGTCTGCTTTCTGACTCTGGAAGTAATGTCACCAGGACATAATACTTGCACCACCAGACGCTTCCTGTCATGACGGACATTCTCCATTCTAAAACTGTGATCTGAATAAACCTTCCCTCCCCTAAGCTGCCTCTTGCCAGATACTTGGTCTCAGCAGAGAATGAGAAGATTAGCTAATACGCTGACAGAAACCATCTGTAGATTTTTCTCTCAGTATGCCTTATGGTGGTATTCTGTTTCTAAGCACAAATGTAAAGTACAGACTGAACACTTTGATTTTAACAGCTGTGGGCTGATTAGTTTAAGCCATAGCAACTTTGGTTTAAGAAAAAAAGCAGCTACTTCTGACTAAGAGTTAGGAAAACAGGACCTTTGGGCTTATCCAGATGATGTGAATTTTCCTGATTTTTTTTTTTTTTTTTTTTTTGTGTGTGTGTGTGACCGGCACGCTAGGCCTTCACAAACCTCGGCGTCACAACTAGGATTCTTGAGTTCATGCTGTTATCTGGGCAGATTAATTTGTTCAGTGTCAGGAAGCAGGGCTGGATAAAGTGGCCCCGAACGCCTTGGATAAATGTTCTGTCGATGAAGAAAAGTATAAAGAAGTCCTTTGTGAGGGAAGGACTTGGGGGGAATGCTGTCAGTTAGTTGAGAGGGCTTATTGGATGGGACTGCATGCTTACCTGTTTGGGGCCATGTTTTCCTAAGACCGTCTTACTAAGTTCCATTCGTGAATGTAGACTGAACTTGAACTGACCCCAGAATTTCCAGTCTTTGCAACCTAGGAAATAATAGGAGAGTGTTACTCATGCTGGGAGCCCAGACTGCTAGAAAAGGCCACATGCTCTCCAGTGTTTGGATGTCTTCATTTTCAGTTGTGAACCACTGGATATTTGACCTGAATTCCCCCACACCACTTACATAAACAGATCCATGCACGGCTCAGGAAACCTGTGACAGAACTTTGTGAGTGATGTTAAGATTCCAATAGCAAGAACACAGGATCATGGAAAAGGTCTGGAAATGTAGGCCATTTAAATTTAAGACCACGTATGTGTGAAGGTGCCTGTCTTAGTGTGTAAAGGAGCAAGGAAGAGGAGGTCGTGGGATGTTACAGTGGGATACTGTCTCAAAAAATCGTGTCTGGTCCCTCCTAGCTCCAGATCATTCTGAGAGTCCTCTGCACAAGGTGTTACCTTCCTTTCCCACACCCCCTTTTCCTTTTGCATGATCCAGGGGTGGGGGTGGGGCTGGGGCTGGGCTGCACTGTCTATCTCAGGAGCAATTGTCCCATTCCTGACATCTGAACTGTCATTTATTCTTGTCATCTTTGCTTGAGAGATTCGAGTTGACAGGGAAGGTGCTTCATGGTGATTCTTCCCAGGGATAATGTGGCCTCTTGTCCCCTGAGGTAATGACAAGAGGATTCTGCATAATTTAGGGTACTGGTGAATCTTCACTGACCAGCTTCGCTCCTGTGGCCCAAGACCCAGTCTCAGACTAAGCCAGGCAGCACTGGCCTTGTACAGAGATGGTTCTGGTTTGGTTTTATCTGGTTTTGATGTATCTGGGAAGTTTCTCCTTTCTCGGTGTTTTTATTCTTTGGTGATGATTCCTAAATCCCGCAATGTACATTTTGCATTATTGTTTGACTTCAGGGAACTCTAAAGACCATGGATTGCGATCGAATGAATGAGACAAGTCTTAAGGCAGATCCAAGAACCACAGAGCAGTTTAGCAGATGGTGAAGCCAAAGGTGTTAGGGGTTCATGGTGGCACAGCATCAGTGAGAGCAGAGGCAGCTCCATCTGCCTGGTCCTGGAGGAGTGTGCTGAGCGAGGTGCCACACAGTGGCAAAGATGTCATACATAGCCCGAACACCCAGGTGTACACAGACGGCCTGATTTCCCTGAGTGGATTTTATGGCGTGAGCTAGGAAGGAGAAAGGGGGGCCGGCCAGAGGAGAAGAAATCACTAAAGGAAGAGCATCCAGACACAGGCAGGAGAGAACAGACTCTCTCAGGAAGAAGGCTTGGGTTCGGCCAAACTGAGAGGAAGCCATGTCTCCCCAGAAACCTATGAAGGGAAAGAAAAGACTGGCTCAGACCGTGGAATTGGGCCACAAGGACCTTTTTTCCTCTGAGTTGACTTCAGTAAAGTTAGAAAGTCTTATTGTCAACCTCATCTCCCCGCAGACTGGCAGGGCTTTCTGGGTTTTATTAGCTCCTAAGTGAATCTTGTTTTTGATTGACATCTTCAAAGAAGAATGATTTTTGTAGTGTAAACAAATGGGGCTCCATTCCACTGATCAGCTTACCCATGCCTTTCTGAGTCCACTGAGGGGTGGTGTCCACTCAGGCATCTGGAGCAGAGTAAAGGAGCTTGTGTGTGTGTGTGTGTGTGTGTGTGTGTGTGTGTGTGTGTGAGAGAGAGAGAGAGAGAGAGAGAGAGAGAGAGAGAGAGAGAGAGACTGGGGGGAGAAGGTTAAGAAATTGTAGCTCGTGCACTAGGAACCAGATTCTGTCCTTTTCTATGTCAAAAGGCTACTGTCAGTGTAAAGAGAAAAATGGCTTTGATATTCAGAGCCATTCTTGTTCTGAATATATTGAATCAACCAGACCCAACCTATGGGGTGTGTGTGTGTGTGTGTGTGTGTGTGTGAGTGAGTGAGAGAGAGAGAGAGAGAGAGAGAGAGAGAGAGTTAGAAGGTCAACCAGGGTTCAACTCAAGAACATACAGAAAGCAGCTACATAATTCATTACACGTTCTTCACAAATCTACTTTGTCTAGATATAAAATATGCTTTACTATTTCTGTGTTTAACCAGGAAACGAGGACGTGGTAATTCAAGGTTAAAAGGGAATACACCACCTACTCCACCCCAGGGCTAATGAGCCTCCCGGGTGCTTGGATTCCTTGAGCAGTTGATGCGACTGAGCTGTGAAACTCCCACCTGCCTTCTTCCTTAAGCTCGTATTATTTTCTTAGCCTTCCTTGAGGATCTGCCCCCTTTTCTTGAGACACACAGTGTTTCTCTGTGTAGCCATAGCTGTCCTGTAGACAAGGTGGCCTCGAACTCACAGAGATCTGTCTGCCTCTGCCTCCCAATTTGCTGGGATTAAAGGCCGTACTTTCTACCTTTTCCTTTTTCACTTAAGCCCTGCCCTGCTTCTTCCAGTTCTGAGTGGGACATGCGAGGCTGAGTGCAGGACTCTTGGGCATCTCACGAGTGCTTAAAGTCCAGGTACGGCCTCTGAACCACACTCCGCACCGGTTCTTACAGTGCTTTAGCTTAATCTGCAGTCTCAGGCTGCTGGATGCACGCCCGTGACGGACAGTCCGTCATCCCTTTGGAGCACCCCTTCTCATGCCTCCTCTCCCTTCCCGCTGACCAGGCCGCATCCATGCAGACCTGCACTGACCAGTTTTTACTTCCTTGCCTTGGGGCCACATCTTCTAGCCTCTTTGGGTCTCTTCTCAAGCCCTCCCTAAGGTGCTGCAACTTTTCCCCACCACTTTTCCTTCCCACTGAAACCTCTGAGTGGCTGCTTGGCACTAGCTGAGCAATGGAAGCTTTGTTGCTTCTCGGCGACCCGTCCTCATGCACTTCGCCCTTGAGTGCGTCGGGAGGCATGTCCGCATCCATTTTTCTGTATAGATTAGGGCCTGTGTCTCCCTCTCCAGTTTGCTAAAGTAATGTCCACCTACACTTTGCTCTCTGTCTGCCACCAGCCACCCAGCTTCAGAGACCCCCCTGGGTGAAGGCTCCCTTTTCAACATTCCTATAAGGTTGCCTTTGTTTGTTTGTTTTTGGTCTACTTATTACCTATGTAATCATTTTTGTGCACCTATGTACTATTATGTGATTTTCCCCCCTTCCTATGTAGCATTGCTTCCTACAGCTCTGTCTTCCCCAGGAGTTGACGGCTGCTCCTAGCACAGGGAGCATGTCCTCACAGTGCAGGTTCCCAGCGCCTAACACCATCTTTTCACAAACTAAGGAAAAAACGATAGAAAAGGCTCTGTAGTAAACAGAGCAAAGGACCGGGTGAAGAGAACCTCAGAAAGTCACAGGGAGCATGGCCAAGTTTCCTCCTTCTCCTCCTCCCTGGCCTGAGCTTTTATGTATCTGAGTGGCTTATGAGGTCTCTGTGGACCCCGGGGTACTGCAGCTCAGCCCCACGGGTCCATTCCTGGGAAGAGACAGAGTGAGATTACAGAGCCGCCGGGGAGTTAATGAAGGCAACTCAGAACTTACAGGATGTAACAGGAGGGTGTTTCCCCAGCTGTAAGCACGGGAGTGATGAGAAACCTTACAAAATGAATGAAAAACACTGACAACTGTGGAGACCAGAGAGAGACACCCCCTCTCTACGATTCACTCTCTTGGCTCACAACCGCTGTCAGTATTCACGGGACTGCTTCCTCCTCCCACTCCATATAGATGCCTGCTCCAGGCAGCAAGCAAACAGCATGCACTCAGGAGAGGCTCCTCGGGCCTTCCTGATCTTCCAGAATCACCTCCCCCTCCACTGCTTGTCTGGAAACCACTGCCGAATTCCCCTTAGTCCCACAAAGTTGCATCACGTCCCCCGTCTCCAGAGGGGGTGAGATCTCCTCAGGGCATCATCCCTTTCCTGCAGAGACTTCAGTGCTCAGGAGAGCTTGCTTTTGCAAGAATGTAATTTTCAACTTACCAATGAAGAAAAAAGTATGGCTGTGGGTGAGGATTTGTTTGCAACAAGTCTATGTTCTAGGACAAAGCACGTGACATCTCACTTTAACTGCCTTTGGAGTCTTCAAACTCCTATGATCTTTTGCTGACAGTCTGGAAATTCTGGCCTGATGTTATTTTCTTTCCATTGTTCATCAAATTCCATGCCAACACACTATCTTTTATTATTAAATTGAAATTTCTGTCTTTTCTAGCAAGCCCTGGTTCTCCCTTGTTCAGTATCTTTCCCCTGGGAAATTCATGTCGCCAGGATCATATCTCAAAAAGCCTTTTTAACAAGATCTTTCCAAACCTCTGAAGCAGCTCCTGCTCTCCCTGGCCTCCTTGTCACATGAGGCCCAGACATCAGGCATTTTCTGATCCCATTAGATGCCGATTACACGGTTGGTTCTTATTCCTGGTGACTTTTGTTTGTTTCCAAGTGACAGTGGCTACGATTGAGTAGATTTAAATGGTCTTAGTCGGACTATTTTATGACTTAAATCTCTTTGGATTTTCCTTTACCTGGGGAGGGGGAGTCATAAGGGAGAAAATAGAAGGCTGGGGCCTTGGGAGACATTTGTTTCTGGGAGTGAAGGATGCATAACCCAGGGAGGGTTGCTGTGTGACAGCACAGCTTCACAGCCATTGCTAGGATTCCAAACCTGATATCACCTGGTAGGGCTTTTCTTATTGCCTCTATACCCTGGATTTCTCCAAAAAGATTCCAACCAGGGCTAATTCCTTTACCCATCACCCTTGTGTCTGAGCAGTTGGATTGCTGATGGGTTGTGGAGATGAAGTTAAAGTGTTCGGTTTGGATAAAACAATAGTAAAATGAATGATTGGGAGAATGCAAACGTTAAGAGTTGTTTTTGGTTTGCTCCTCAAGGTTCAGGTTGGGTTGAGCTTCTATGGGGATGGGGATGCTACTGTATATGTCCAAAGAAGTAAGAGCTACCCAGGTTATTTATTTTAAGTTTGTGTATGTGTGTATGTGTGTGTGGGGGGAGTGTTGATGTGTGTGTGTGTGTGTGTGTGTGTGTGTGTTGAACCCACATTGACTTTTTAAATATTAATTTCTTTGTGCTCGTGGCCAGCATTTGGTGGGTAAACAATATAAGAACCTGGATTTTTGTGACAATTTTGTTGTTTTAGTGATTTTCTTTCAAGTGTATTTGAGTGTGTGTCTGTGCTTGCGGGACTATAGAGAGTCCGTGCTTGTGGAGGGCACTAGAGGGCAATGAGGCTTCCCTAGCTTTAGGGAACATCTTCTCTTCACGTTTGCTCTCTTTACTCCCAGCATCCACGAGAAGCCCTCAGACCAGCCGAGTGAAATCGCTTCCCTGTGAGGAGAGTAAACGTGGATTCACACTAGTTTTGTTTCCTTTTAGAGTCTGACATTTTCTCTCTCAGACTACATAAATTCTCAATCACAAGAGATATTCCGAGTACCCAAATGTCATATTTAGAAATGTTATTTAAAGGTTTTCTTTTTAAGCTGGGACTTCTGGAGTCTCAAAAATGTATAAGCTGAACTTCAGAGCACATGCTAAACACATTCCAGAGCACATGCTAAACACATTCCAGAGCACATGCTAAACACATTCTTGTTCCAATTCCAGAGATTTGTATCAAGTATTAGATAATTCCGAGTATTTCCTTCAGTTGTTCAAAGTGAAACAACAGAAAGACAAAAATAGTTTGTATTTGTTCCTGGTGGCTTCAGTATGTAGGTCTATGAGTAAATTATACTTAACTCTACTCTGTGTGTGTGTGTGTGTGTGTGTGTGTGTGATGGAAGTGTGTTTACCCTATATTAAGGTGTGTATGTATATGTATTTCCTGAAAGTGTGGATGACTGCCACATACTAAAGTGTGTGTGTGTGTATGTGTGTGTATATCATGAACATCTACACCTGCCCCATGTTTAAAGTGAGTAGCACCAGCCTTGTATTCTCTTTATATAGCTGTTTGAGGGTGAGAAAAACATGATCCGATTGGGAAATTCATTTATTAAGTAAGCCATATCTATTAGAATCAATCATTTAAATTTAGATAAGCTTCAGCATTTCCATATGTTCTTTCCAAAGAAACACTCAGTCACGTATTTGCAGGCCGTCTGTGCCTGTACTAGAGACGCAACCCTGCACCCGTTACTGTTGTGGCATGTTGACTTGCAGTGGAGTCTAATCACTGCATAGCATCATGAACAAAGTCCCCAAGTCTCAAGCTGGGAGGTGGGTGGATGAGCAAACCATGAAGCTTGTAGCAAAACCCAAAGCAGAGTGGCACAAGATGGGCTTCCATGCTGGCCCTTTGCCAAAGCTTGTGTATGGTGGAGGAAGGAAAGCGGACTGGGGTTAGCACGAGGGAGGGAATCAGCGGTGAAGAAACGGCGCTCAGTGTAGTTTATAGGAGGACACTTTCACTTTTATAGTTTGTTTTCTTTTCTGTGAGAGGAATTCTGTAGATACAGTATGGAGTCACTTCATCCTTACTAAAGCACCAGCCTACAGGTAGGCTTGGGGGCTAACCACTTGGCCACTTGACATCCACACAATAACTAGGAATGTTTTCTGTTCACAAGAGAGGCTTCCTCAAATCGCCTCCTTTGTAGATGTCTGTTGTCTTTAGGCACTGAGGGCAACACAACTTTGGAGAAGGAAAAGAGAATCAGGTCCTGTTGTGATTGGGATATTTTGTCCCCAGGAGTCACTTCGCTAAAGGCTTGGTCCTCAGTGTGCTGGGGATTGAGGTGAGATGGACCTTTAAGATGTAGGAGCTCTGGGGGTTTATGGGTTGTGGGGACATGCTCTTTGAGGATATTAAGGTACCTACAGGAACCCTAGTTTAGTTCTCAGCAAAGTGTCATTAACCAGGAGCAAGACTGACCATTCTCCAGCCTCTTCAGCCTTCTGTCTGGCAGTCTTTCCTCCCCTGTTGCACACACCTCTGCTATGATGTCATGACTATTAAGTCTTCACTGAAACTTGGTACCATGCTTTGAACCACCCGAACCAGAACCTGAATAATCATTTTGAACATAAATACCTAGTTTTAGGTATTTTGTTACAGTAACAGAAAACCAACAAATAAAAGCATTGTGATTCAGACTTTATACTTTTATTTAATACTTCCCATCCTACCCCAATTCAAAACTTCCTGTGTCATGTGGACTTCAAACCTACCTTGTCTACACTTCTCTAATATTTAGGGAAGGTGGTCACAATGAGAGAATGCTACTCTTATGTTTGTCAATGAAAGCAGAGACCAGGAAGCTCAGCCTCTCTCTCTCTTGCTGAATTCCACTTTCACCTTGCCTTCTCTTCTGCGGAACAGTCTCTCTAAACATGGAAGAACAGTCTCTCTAAACATGGACCTCTTTGTACTTCTGTGGGATCAAACTCTTTCTTGGTCTCTTGCCTGCAGTTCTTTAGGCAGAACTGGATAGGTTAAACTTAGAGTCTGTCTACTTTGTCTTTCTAAAACTTGTTGAAATAAGTCCTTAACTCTGCTTCTTCCTTTTCTCTGGCTATTACCTATTTCTGACACTTCTCCCCATCTTGGGAAGAGGAAGTGGTTACTATGTGGTCAGCCTGCCATATTCAGTCATAGACCGGTGTTTATGTACTCAGGAGAAGTACAACACGGTTACTTGAGCCTTTCGTAAGTTACATTAATATTCTGTGTACCCAGAACCCTGTTTGTTATTGCTATGCCATTAAAGCTATTCAAAATTATTTCTGAATAGTACATTGATCAACAAACTAGAGCCTGCCTGAGAAACACGGCAGGTAGTTCGTGTCCTGTGTAAGAGCCTGAGAGTTGCTTATAGGGTGGAAAAGTGTGTCCTGTTACCTAACTCCAGTGTTCTCAGTCTAATGAACTCCCTTCTAGGCCCAATTTCTTATTCTGTGAGTTAGAGTTAGTCTGATGTTCATCCTTCCTCCCTCCCTCCCTCCTCCTCCTCTTCCTCCCTCCTCCTCCTCCTAATATTGCTACAGACAACTACAGGACCTGGCTGGACTCTGTCTTCACTGTGGGAAATAGGAACATGACAAGTAAGCCCCTGTCCCCCTTTGCCTTAACACCTTGGATTCAACCTCCATTCATAAGGCCCATTTTCCCTGAGGTATTTTCCCCAACTGTGTTTCATTTGCATGTATCAGACCACAAGTCCCATCTGGGTCTTACTACCAAGGTCCCTTTTCAGATGTGACTGAGGTGCATCCTGTGACCTGAGACCATGGTCCTGAGAATCGAGGAACAGGCAACTGGGGGCGGGGGGAGTACAGAACTCTGAAGGTTCCCTTAAAACTCCTATCTGGGAATCCCCAGATCCTCACTACTCAGCAGACCTCCAAAATGACTCATCCTAATAGCATTCCTGTAACAGATTTATTCTCAGGGCTCTGAAACACATTCTTATAAACATTTCTTGTTATTAACATGGAAATAAATAGTGCTGGAATACTGCTTAAGCTAATAGTCTATGAACTTCTTGGTTTAACAACAATTAAAGATGTAGGAGCATGCCTGAAATCCTAGCCTTTGGAAGGTAGAAGGGCAATCATGGGCAACAGGCCAGCCTGGGCTACAGAGTAAGACTATTTGAAAAAATAAAAATAGATGCTAGCAATTTCACATCTTGCTGTTTCTGATTTTAAAAAAAATCTACACATTGTATTAATATTGTGTAATCCCTTAAGACAGAAGCAAACTGGATGTTAAAGGATACGATGAAAATAAACAGATATGTAGTCATTTATACCTCCATGAATTAGCACAGTTTCCTCGTCTCCGGAAACTTAGCCGAAATTGCTTGAACATTACAGAGTAAATTGGAATGATTCCCTACCCTTATGCCATTTCCTCAGAGAGAGCTTTAAGTTCTAAACAAATGCTTCACACACACAAAAGAAAACCAAACAAACAAACCTAAAAATAGAACAGCCGTTGGCCTTCCCCCTCCCTGCCCCGTCCCTGAGGCTTGGACACAGGCAAAGTGTTTCTTTTCTCCCGCCCCTCTGCTACACGGCATTCACTCCCAGTCGGGCCAGACCCTTCTCATCGTGGGTCCTGCTTTCCCCCTCCTGCCTGAAGCGCAGATGTCCCAAAGGGAAACATGAACCATGCATCCCAGTTCCTAAAGTCCTCTCCACACAGGTAGCACACCAATGGTGCCTGGGTACTCAGATAGGAGACGGGGAATTACAGCATTTGTTCCAAACCCTGGGGTCCCAGACCCCTCGTTCCCCTTCT
Source organism: Apodemus agrarius (assembly GCA_964023405.1). Lineage (NCBI taxonomy): Eukaryota > Metazoa > Chordata > Mammalia > Rodentia > Muridae > Apodemus > Apodemus agrarius. Next base: position 34,328,423 of record OZ030021.1, on the reverse strand, counting down.
GGTCTGGCTTGTAGCCCCATCTGACATCCCAGTGGGAAACACAGCCTGTGAACTCTGTCCTGGACTTTGCCCTGCCTCCTCTGGGCAGGTATATCAGTGGTGCCCGGACACCCCAGCCCAGCCGAGAGGCAGAACACAGTACCATAGAGGCACTGAAACATAAGTTGGTATTCTAGTTTGTCTTATGTTCTTAGCTGCCAGGTGCCTGTGGCCCCAGCTTCCTGGAACACGCAGCACCTGTTTTCTGAGTTTGTGCGACTGCGTGAGTTCCCTGACGGGTGCTGTCAACACCGCATGGGAAGCCCCACAGAGCTGTGGTTTTTATTGTTTTTAATTTTATTCGTTAGTGTGTATGTGAAGGGTTATGTGTGTGCTAGCATGCCTCAGTGTGTGCATGGAGGTCAGACAGAACCAACTTCCTAGAATTGGGTCCCTCCTCCTACTCAAGGGATCCATGTTTCTAACTCAGGGCCATCACTTTAACCCAGGAAGCCATTTCCACTGGTTCTTGAGCTTGAGGTCCTTCTCAAAACAGAGTCAAAAACAAAACTACCGATATCCAGGAGGAAGGTCTGATTGCCTCCCACTGTCCACCACTGCAGCCTTCTTTCTGCTTTTCCTTCTGTGTCTCCCTCGGTATTCTCATTCATAAGACTGTTTGCTGCTGCCGTGCTTGAAAAGTAACTCAATTCTAACATTTTGGGAAAGAGATGATCTTGATTGTCGGTGTTCCTGCTTTAGAAGTAAGTACATCTCTGGAAACACATATCACACTTTATGGTTGTGTTGAGTCTGTGAGAAGGTTGGTGGTTTTGTTTGTTTGTTTGTTTGTTTGTTTAATCAGTGTGGAGGTTTAGTGGATCTGAGGCTCCATGGGAAGGTTCCACGTAGCCCACAGAGCTCTGGCTTTGTCTAAAATATAGCTGGCCTGGATGTGTGGGAATTATTTTGGGAATGTAAACTGATATCTACATGTGTCTGATTATTGGAATGGAAGAAACAGGGAGGCAGGTATTTCATTTAGAGACTGATACTTCTTTGATTTATTACCTCATGTGCTGAAATCGTATCTTTTAAAGAATATGTAATATGGAGTGGAAAAGATGAGGCCAGCGCTTGTTCTCTGAATGGGTTTCCTCTTCCAGTGGAGTCTGTTTCATTTTGAATAATTTAAAGTTCATATGGTACCTTTCACGGTGGGAGCAGCGTCATCTGCTTCTGAACATCTCAGGAAAACTGTGGAGCAGAGGTAGCAGCAGGACTGAATGGGAGGAATTTTCTAGTCATTTTTCGCAGCTTCCAGAAGATAGGTCTCTCTCTCTCTCTCTCTCTCTCTCTCTCTCTCTCTCTCTCTCTCTCTCACACACACACACACACACACACACACACACACACACACAAAACCCGGACCTCCGGCATCCAGCTTAACAGGGCAGAATAAGTGCACCCACCTTGGCCCTGACTCATCACAAAGCATTATGTCTTTTCATGTTCCTCCAGTCAGGAATCTTAGGGTCACCATTTGGTGCAGGCCTGCAGCTACATTCCGTGCCTTGTATTCTCCTGGAGTCTCCATATCCGGGATCCATGCACAAGTGCCCTGTTAGGAACAAGGCTGGGTGGGACAGAGAGTTTCCTTGAGGAAATGGGCAAGAGGAAGGCGTCCCGTTTTAACTCTGGTTGTTTTCTATATATAATACCTGCTATGCTCAGCATGGCCTTCTGGTGTTCTCTTCTGTTGAAAGTTGAAAACTTGAGAGATCTTGGCTGTGTCAAAAGCGTGTTTAGGGGGACCTGCCTTGGTACCCCAACACATATCATGGCCCTGCAGCGTCCTTCACCTCTGCTATGATGCAGACTTGCTGGGTCCAGACACATTTCACAAAGGAAGGCGCAGGTAAGCTTAACTCTGTACTGCTGCTGCACTGCTGTTCCCAAAGCCGCCTTATTTCTCGGCAGGATGGGAGCGTTTGATTCATTCCAAAGCTGAATGTCCAAATCTGACTGTGGTCAAAGTGGAGGCTTTATCTAGAAGGAGGCTTTGTTGTTGTTGTTTGGTTTTGTTTGTTTTGGTTTGGGTTTTTGCCTATTTGTTGTTTTGCTTTTTTGGTTCTTTTTCTTATATTGGAACAATAGATTATATATTACAGCTTGACTTTCTTGTGTCCTTAAATAGATTATTAGACCATTTAGGTATCTCTGAATGTGCACATGTATGTGCATGTGTGTGTGTGTGTGTGTGTGTGTGTGTGTGTGTGGTGTACAAGTACACCACAAGTACAAGTCTCTCATTGGCCTGGAGCCTATTGATCAGGCTAGGCTAGCTAGCTGGCCACAGAGCCCTGTAGATCTGCCCATCTCTGCCTCAAGGTGCTCGAATTTCATGTGTGCAACACCGTACCTGGTATGACAAACACTTTGGCTGTTAAGCTGTCTTTCTAGGCCTGACAACTTATTTTTCGTGAACTATCACAGAATTCCTGAGAGTTGGCGAGTACCACTACAGTCAATGAGTCAACAAAGATTTAGCTCCCAGATTCTTTTGGGTGCTAGACTGAGTAATGTGGGTTGTTTGTCCTATTTATTTATTTATCTATTTATTGACTGACTTCACATCCTGATCACAGCCTCTCCTTTCCTCCCAGTTCCCCCCTCATCCAGTACCTCCAGTACCTGCTCTCTCCTTCCCCTTCACCTCTGAGAAGGAGGAGGTCTCTCCACAGGCACCAACCCACTCTGGCACAACAAGTCAGTGCAGGAGTAGGTACATCCTCTCCCACTGAGGCCCAGACAAGGCAGCCCAGATAGAGAAGCAGGATCCACAGGCTGGCAACAGAGTCAGAGTAAGCCTCCACTGCCCCCACCCCTGCTTCTCTCCCCATCTCTCTGTAGTGTATCAGGGGGTCAAACCTAAGTCTCACGCATCACCACTGAGCCCCGTCCCTGACCTGAGCACTCACATGAATTCTTTTCTGTTTGAAAAGAGAGGGTGCTTAGATGGGCAGAACTGGTTTAATAATCAGCACCCTCCTAGGCTACGCCCTCTTTAGGAATAACAGAACCTTGTGGTGGTTATACTTGGATAGTATTTGTATCTAGGGATTTGGAGCAGCCCAATATACCGTAGGTGACATAGGACGGATTCGGCATGAATTTTCAAGGAAATGTCAATTCGATAATAAATGTGTCTTTCTGTCCAAAAAGTAGCAGAGCATGCTGTTGATATCTGTCTGGACTCAGGGGAGGAGACAAGGAGACTGAAGCAGGAAAGGGAAGGCACACTCGGATGCTAGCTTACCAGCTATCTTATCGAATTATCCATCACAGAGAGATGGCCATTTTATTCCTCTTTTCTGCTCCTAGGTTATTTCTTGAGTGATATAGAACATACAATGGGGTTTTGGAGCGTCTGGCAGGTCAGGAAGTTGCTACCATACTTGTGACAGAAGCAGGCAGCATGATCGCTCCATTCTTACATCCTGGCCTGAGATTGACACCCAGGGGTATTGTGGGTGTTAAGTCTAGTTATTTTGAATGGCTATAGGGCAACATCAACTGGCCCGCCTTACCTCCTGAGCACTAAGATTAAACGCGTGAGCCACTGCGGCCCATCTGGACCCTGACTTTCAAAAATGCAATTCAACAGGCAGAATTTTCAACCTGAAGTCTCGAACAAGAGCTTTCCCGACCTCAGTGACATCGCTGTGAGGTTCAGATCGCCTGACATACTAGCAAAATTACTTTTAGCGGGGCAGGTCCCAGCAGGTCTCTGGATTTGAAGGAGTGAAGTCTGTATTGGTGGTGGAGGAAGAGGAAGACGTAGAATTGAAATTGGGTTTTTCCCCTGCACCACAGGCACTTGTGCCAAGGAGACTACAAATGTGAATGTCAGAACCCCTCAGCCCAGGAGCCAAAAGGAAGTGTTTTCAACACATTAATAATGTTTTCCACATTAATCAAGCTCGGGCGATGCTGTGCTGCTGACATATGTTTCACCCCCACTCTCTATGAAGAGTTCCATGTGCTAATAACAAATCCTTTAAAATGTAAACAAAATTCTGAATTTGTAAAACCTGTTGAGAAACAGTATTTTTTTTTCCTTTCCCCCCTTTCCCACCCGTGCCCCCTCTAGCCCAGGCTGTCCTGGAACTCCATCTGCAGTCCAGGCTGGCCTAGAACTCAGAGATCTGCCTGCCTCTGCCTCCTGAATATGGGAATTAAAGGCGTGCGCCGCCACCACCTCCCAGCTTGAGAAAGTGTTTCCTGTAGGAACAGGAAGCACAGTGGCTGAGCATGCTCACACTGCCCTGATGCTCACACTGCCCCGATGCTCACACTGCCCCAGCACCTCCAGGTTCTGTAGGCTCATGTGCACCCGTGCTAGTGGTAGCTCCCCGTTCTCTTCAGGCCCCTTGTATCCTTTCTCTGCAGGGGCGTGTTTAGGCTTAGGCTCAGGCTTTGGAGTAGTGGGTTCCATGAAATATGCATCTGAGGGGCTGAGGAGAGAAGTTAGACCCCCAAAAAACCAAATAACCCTATCAAAAAATGGGGTACAGAGCTAAACAAAGAATTTTCACCAGAAGAAATTCGGATGGCTGAGAAGCACCTTAAGAGATGTGCAACATCATTAGTCATCAGGGAAATGCAAATCAAAACAACCCTGAGATTCCACCTCACACCAGTCAGAATGGCTAAGATTAAAAAATCAAGGGACAACAGGTGCTGGCGAGGATGTGGAGAAAAAGGATCACTCCTACACTGTTGGTGGGACTGCAAGATGGTACAACTGCTCTGGAAATCAGTCTGGCGGTTCCTCAGAAAATTGGGCATGACACTTCCAGAGGACCCTGGCATACCACTCCTGGGCATATACCCAGCGGAATCCCCTGCATACAATAAAGACACATGCTGCACTATGTTCATAGCAGCCTTATTTATAATAGCCAGAAGTTGGAAGGAGCCCAGATGTCCCTCAAAGGAGAAATGGATATAGAAAATGTGGTATATTTATACAATGGAATACTACTCAGCAATTAAAAATAATGAATTCATGTAATTTGTAGGCAAATGGTTGGATCTGGAAAATATCATCCTAAGTGAGTTAACCCAATCACAAAAGTATACACATGAAATGCAATCACTGATAAGTGGATATTAATGAGCCCTAAAGCTCTGAATACTCAAGGCACAATTAGCAAATCAAAAGATTCCCAAGAAGAAGGAAGAAGAGGACCCTGGTCTGAAAAGACTGGATCCAGTTTTGTAGGAGAGTACCAGAACAGAGAAATGGGGGGGGGGTGATTGGGGAATGGGCAGAGGGAAGAGGACTTATGGGACATATGGTGAGGGGGGAACTGGGAAAGGGGAAAGCCTTTGGAATGTAAACAAAAAATATAGAAAACAATATATATACATATATGTGTGTATATATATATGTATATATACATATACATATATACATACATATATATATATATATATATATATATATATATAAAGAAATATGCATCTGCTCTGTGGTCTTCCTGGCCTTGTCTTCTCACATTCCATTCAGCCCTTCTTTTGGACAGAATGGTGATGGTGGTGGATTTAGGCACAGAGAACAGTGGCCATGTGAGGACTTCATCTGTTCCAGGACGGTTCTCACATTTTCATCACACTCTTCCTATGGTGCTCGTTACTCTAGCATAGCGTTATCTGACTAATGTTCGCAGGAACTTTATAAAGTACCTCCTGTGCCCCAGATGCCATAGGCTTCTCATTCCCATCTCATTCAATCCCCTCTGCAAACTTCTACGATGGACATGAAGATGGATTTACAGCATTAAGGCAAAAGCTCTGTCTGAAGACTCTCCTCCTCTTCTTTGGCTACTTCCAAAGCTCTGAAAGGACCAAGCTGTACCTACACACCATCTAGGCCTGGAGATAGATGCTCATATTGTAAGCTTCAGTCATCCCAAGTTCTGGTTCCACTCCTTGCTGGATACTATTGTTACTATCCATTTTATAGCTGAGAAGTTAAGGTCACACAGGGAGTAGCAGAGCCTGGCTCTGAGCCCAGACCATCTGGCTCCAAGCCCCAGTCAAGCATTTATCATAGGGCTTGGAGCTGCGTTGTTTTTTTTTTTTTCCCTGAAGATCTGTATGAATGTTTTCCCTTATATAAATGTTACTTAGGTTTAGTTTGTAATTCTATAGTCTTAGCTTACAAATAAGTCCCTTCTTACTTTAGTAAAATTTCAAAGTATCTTCTATTAGAGTTATAGGATCTGTAAGTGTGTTGATACATTGAGTATACGTGTATATAATTGGTCATTAGTCTGAATTTGAATGCTAATGTATAAATCTACTGAATATACTGACAGACTCTCCAGTCTCCCTGTAGGAGCTTTCTGGAAATGGAATGTTCCAAAGGTGTGGCATTAAGAGCCACCCGAAAGCCGACAGACATGGTCAAGGGTGTGGACATGCCGAGCCCTGCCTTTGATGCGTGTTGGTACCTGGCAAGCTAGTTCTGGAACGTGGATCCTGTGAGTCAGTTGAGTGGGTCCCTTGATTCCAGCATTGAGGATAGAATGCTATGCAGTCATGTCAAGTTAACTGGATTAAGTAGAACCTACCAATACAAGCCTGGAAAAGATTCCAGCTCCTCCCCCACCCTCAGACAATGGACATAACTTCCATCTTTAACAAAATATTTAATTATTTGTAATTATGTGTGTGTGCGCCTGTGAACATGGAGTTGTGCACATGAGTATCGGTGCCTCAGAGGCTGGAGGTGTTAGATCCCCTGGAGCTGAAGCTGCAGGCAGCTCTGAGCTGTCTGACATGGGTGCTCGGCAGTATTTGCTCTGCCATTCCAAGCCATTCGTCCTGCTCTGTGTCTTTCCTCCCTGTTGGGTTTTTTGTTTGTTTGTTTCCTTGAGGTTTTGAAAGTTCAATACTGGAAGTGATGAGCTTTATTTTTGCTTGTTAGGATTCCCTTCAGGTAAACGCTAATAAATAATATAAATGTTTTGTGCTTGAACTTGTGATATGCCAGTGAGGTACTTGAATTGTGTCGTTTATGAATTCATCCAACACTGCATATGAAACCAAGGGGCTGTTTAAAGTCCAAATTATATAGGTCCTACAGAACTTAGTATCAGTTAATATTGTGATGAAGGCAGACACGAGTGAAATAGGATTAAATAAATGCTCACTAAATATCAACCAAACTGTGCTATTATTTACTGTCTCAAAGCTCACTGCTGATTTTACCTCAGGCATATTGGCAACTTGATAATAGTAGCTATCATAGAGGTATTACTTGTAAATTTCATAGCAGCTAAAAAAAAATTTGGTCAACATTCTTTGGTAGAGGAAATTCCAGTTTAAAGATGCTCTGGAGAGGTCAGAGAGCAATGAGAAAGTTCATTAGCACATTAGAGACTGGAGCACGCATCCGGGACCCGTGGCATGGGGCGGAAGAGTATTCCAACTGGCTTCTTTCACTTTAAGTGAACTTGTTGGCAGGGTCTAATTTAGAAAAAGACAACAGGCTCCTACGTCTGAAGGCTTTGCATCCTGTGACAGTTTTGGAGGAGAGAGAGCAAGTTTTGAGATACAGAAGCTAAACTGCTGGGTTTGGTAAGCTGGAAGTGTGATGGTTGGGACTCTACCACTGGGAAACGGCTGGGTGATGAGAACCATTGAACGAGGGAATATGTTTCCATCTGTTGAGCCTCAATATAGAAAAATCCCGTCTCCTCTTCTTACTGGGCATTGATAGCCAAGCCTCTCTGTGCTTTGTTCTCACTGGGAAAGGTTCCTGGAAGGAGGAGTTTTGAGCAGTAGAGTTTGCATTAGCGTGAGGACCTCAAAACAATTGACTGCTGTCTGTGAATTCTGTAGCTTGGGAAATCCCTATAGGTGAAGCGTTTGTTGGGATTGTATCTTTAAAGTCAGAAGCCTTAACAAGTTTCTCCTATGGTTTTGGGCATCTGAAGAAGTATATTTGGCAATATCTTGTATTTGAGCTCAGTGGCTAGAAGAAAACCAGCCATCTGTGGCCATGAAGTTATACAGTACACTCATAGAGTGGAGGTCAACCTGGATCCTAGGGTTATAGCCATAGTGCACCAAGTATTCAAACTGTATCTTCAAAGAGGGAAAGTGACCATTTTCCCTGACTGGCCTGCTTTGATACACTCCTTTCACTTTTGATGGATAGAATTTCATCTTGTTGGATCAGAACTTAACACTGCTGAATTGGGAAAAAAAAAGTCAACATCAAGTATTTTCTCCTCTAAAAGAGAAGAAAAAGTCCAGATACTGTGTTTTTCAGTTTATTTCTGAAATAGTGGTAAGATTAGCTGTGCATAGAACTTGATTAGAGCCTCTTAGTGACTGTGATGACGTCACATGAATTTATTTCCGAAATTGTCACAGCATTCCTTGTTGATGCGTGAGTTAGGATGTGAGTCCTCCCTCCCCTAAAAGCACCTAAAATCACCCCCATATGAGAGAGATGTATTCAAGAGCATCGACATATTTATTAACTCTCTAAAGTGAGTCTTTGTGGTTTTAGTGGAAATATTCTTAGATGATGAAAGCAGGCTTTAAAATCTAGCGAGAATTTACTAAAGATTGGATAGTTCATGTTTAAGTTGCTGGGGGATCGTGCCATCGAGGTCGGCAGCAAGCCCCTTCACCTGCTAAACCATCTCTGGCCTTGACAGCCAGAATATGCTGCACCCATAGATTCTCAGCAAGTGTTCAACCAAATGAACGGACTTTAGGTCCCTTCCCTTTTGCAGAGGTTGCAAGAATATATTATTTTCTTCTACTTTCAGTATTTTCCTTGGTTCTCCATATTTTCCATATCCATCTGGATGCTTTTATTTATATTCTCCACTAAAAATCCTTAACTGTTCATGTTAATTTTTCTCCTCTTACTGTCAAACCTTTAGTTAGGCAAGGTTCAGACTGACCTAAGATAACCAACGGCTTTATTCACTTCCTGATCCTAACATTCCACTACATTGGTTTTATTTCTATGTTTACCTTTCTGCTGAATATTTTAAAGGATCCTTGCTATGTACTTGGGAGATAATCTTTTAATTTGGCAACCTGAGCACTTTCAGGAAAAATATGTTTTGACAGGGATATAGGGGTGTGGTAGTCTATCATTCTATCACATCAGTAGGTACATGGTATCCTTCCTTCTGTATCATGAGGCTCATGCTCCTTTGGACCACCAAGTGAAGGTGCTACCCACCAGATTTACCTATTGGAGTTGGGCACGTCTAATTCCCAACGACCCTTGTTCAGTAATTTTAGTCTCCGTCAGTGATTCTTTTAAAGAAAACCTTTTTAATTCATTCTGTGGGTGTGTGTGTGTTTTCCCTGCATGCATATCTATATACCATTTGCCTGCTTGGTGGTGTTTGTGAGCTACTGCATAGGAAATAGAGTCCTGGTTTTCCTGAAGAACAGCCCACACTCTTAACGACTGAGCCATTTTCCCATTCCCCCTCTGACCATGATTCTTGCCTGAATCAATTGCTATGGGACTTGTTAAATTGGCAGTTGCCTTTTCTGTCATTTCTTAAAATTTATTGGCATTCATCTGTATAAGACTTCTGCTGCCTTCTGCTTCAAAATCATTTTAGTATCAATGCAAGTTGACAATTTAAAAATATTTACAGTGTTATTAATCATCACTGTTACTCATTTTGAGCTCCAAATTGTCTTTATTTGGCTAAGGGACTGGTGTACTCTAGTTTAAAAAATCAGTTATTTTTGTTGTTTTAGTCATGTGCATGTGTGTGGATGTGCATGTGTGTGCACATGTGCATGTGTCTACACACGTGCTTGTGTGTGCGTGCATTCATGTATGCATGTGTGCATTGTATGTGCGCATAGTGTGGAGGCTGGACTACAGCTTTGTGGACTTCATTCTCTCTTCTCCCTTTACGTGCGGTTCAGGGATGGAACTCAAGTTGCCAGGCTGTCATGATGAGTTCCTTTACCTGTAAGTGACAGCTTACACACCCCAGTTTTGGTGGGAAAATGACTTCAAAGGTTTGTGAAGATTAAAGGAGACTTCTGATAGCTGTGCCTCACTAAAGGGACCAGACACGGCACTGGCACTTCCCTGGAGGAGATGGAGAGGGCTCGGGTAGTCTATGGTGAGCATTTTTAGCTGGCCTCTTAAAAGGCATTTGTAGCCGGGCAGTGGTGGTGCACACCTGTAATCCTAGCACTCTGGGAGGCAGAGGCAGGCAGATTTCTGAGTTCAGGGCCAGCCTGGTCTATAGAGTAAGTTCCAGGACAGCCGGGGCTACCCAGAGAAACCCTGTCGGGGTTGGGGGGGGGAAGCCATTTGTAGATCTGCTATAGGTCTGGAAGTGGATTCTTTCTGTCGATCATTCCTATCTTGAGAATTCCAAACACAATTTGGAAAGATATGTAGAGACACATATTTGTCACTAGAATGCTCCCCTGAAAGCAGGGTCACTAGAATTTTTGTTTTGGATGAATTATTTTTCTCTTCTTCTTCCTCCCCCCTTCCCTTCCCCCTTCCCCTCCCCCTCCTTCCTTCTCCCCCTCCCCCCTCCTCCATTTTTTGCCATGCTCTAACCTTTTCAAGTCTACAGAGTCAGGCTTTGGATTGGTCCCCATATCCACTCAGAATGTTTTAATGTTTCCTTTGTGAACTTAGAGCCTGAAGTTTGACAATGAATTGCTCACTGAATGAATGCTTTAGTTGAAACATTATGTATCTGTTGAATTTGCCCAGATCTGGGCTCACTGGATAGAACCAGTGTTCCTATTGTTCTTGGCCTCTGTTCTGTTGTGCTAATCCCAGTACTGGTTAGACCAGACCAGCCTTTAATCAGAAGAATGTGTTGGCCCAAGATAGATTAATAGTCTCCACATAGAGTCTCTTTTTCCTGACAGATGCTATAGAGAAAAGGACTGAAAACAATAAATCTTTCTTTTATAAAGCCAATTTTATTTTTTTAATTTATTTTTTTAATCTTTGACATTTTTAGACAGTGCAGGACATTTCCCAGATTTCCATCTGAAGTTTGTACATGTCACATGCCACCTGTCCTTCACTCTGGGTGTAGTCTATGTGCTGCCAGAGAGTCTCAGGAGTGAGAAAAGAATCTTTTTACCTGGTTTCTGTGTTGAGAATGAAATATGCTTGCTACCAGCATCATTCTAGATAGATAGAAATCACATGTGATTTGGAGCCTAGCCATGCCAATTTTATAGATGATCTCAATTCCTGCTAGGAATCCCTTTAGCCTGGTATCAACTGTGAGTGATCTGGTGTTTGTTTAAGGATACAAACTACAGCCGAGCGGCGGTGGTGGCGCACGCCTGTAATTCCAGCACTTGGGAGGCAGAGGCAGGCGGATTTCTGAGTTCGAGGCCAGCCTGATCTACAGAGTGAGTTCCAGGACAGTCAGAACAGAGAACAGAGAAACCCTCTCTCGAAAAAAATTAAAAAAAAAAAAACCTAAAAAAAAAAAAAGAAAGAAAGAAAGAAAGAAAGAAAGAAAAAAGAAAAAAGAAAAGAAAAGGATACAAACTGCAGAAGAGAAGCTGTTCTATATACCTTTTTGGTTTAAAGTATAGAGGTTAGTTACATCAGCGAATAAGCCCTTCAGCTGTAGGACAGGAGTTGAAATCAGATCTACAAACTGTGGCAGTAGCTTGCATCACCATAAGGGAGGGACCATTTCAGGAACGAAGTGTTTGGAAAGTGGACATATATGGATTATCCCAGGTATTATGCCCTGAATATTGTATGACAGTGGTTCTCAACCTGTAAGTCAAGACCTCCTTGGGAGTCACATATCAGATATCCTGCATATCAGATATTTACATTATGATTCATAACAGTAGCAAAATTATAGTTATGAAGTAGCAACAAAATAATTTTATGGCTAGGGGGGGTCACCACAACATGAGGTATTAAATGGCCACAGTATTAGGAAGGTTGAGAACCACTGGTGTGTAGTATTGTTTGGCTAAGTCTCACATTTTGATTTCTTTAATGTTTTGGCGTTTTGGTTTTGTTGTTGTTGTTGTTGTTGTTTTTTAATGATAAGCGCCTGTCTTGGTGCTCTGGGTGCTGTAGGATGTATTTGTAGAAGTGACTGAGGCGCTACTGGTGGTGAAGGCTCTGGAGATAAGGAAAAGGTTGGAGGCGCTTCACTTAGCTTTAATTTAAAGCTGATGAAAAGAGATATGGAAATTATTTACATTGTAACATCTTTTCTTCTCAAGCTGGCACTTTAGTAACCGCAGACTCCCTCATTAAGCTCTTAGTTACTTTCAAATGTTGCGACATTTGGTTACACAGTTTACCTTTGAAAAGGAAAGCCTCGCTTAAAAGCCTGATGCTGCTTACCGGTATGTGCCAGAACAATCTACTCTGATTGTCATTATCCCTCATCTTTGTGCAGGCTGTTTGCGGATTTCCTGTCACTTATAAACTAAAAGCTGAGGGCATCTTCTTTTCCCCCATGGTTTTTTGACTTTCTGGTTACATCAGTCTTTTATGAGGAACTCAGAGCAACTCTTGGGTCCTATCTGTGCTTTCTATTCTGCTCTGTTAAGCAGCTTGTTCAGCACAGTTGCTTTCTAGAAGCTCTCTCTCATTCACAGAGATCCTGAGCACATTTGCTTGCTTCCTTCACGTCTACCTCTGAGTCATTAGATGAGTTAATTTGTATCCTTCCTAGCTCTGACATTCGCTAATTCTCACTGGTTGCTAAGATGCCAGTGAACATCTGTCTTGACTGTCCAGAATGTATCTATGGGCATGGGAGGTGCCTGGAAGAGATTCCCTGGCTCCCTGTTCCATCCTCATTGTAATTGTGTCAGCAGGCAAAGTCTTCATGGGATTATAGCACAAAATGCCTATTGCAGCAGAGGTAGACAAAGATGTACATGTTTAGAGAGAGCATTCTGGAAAAATTTCCCCCTTTCCAATAGTATTTGGTGAATGCCTGTAGGTAAGTGGTGAGATCTGCAGAGAAATCACTAAGAGTGAGGTGGGATGACATACTTTTCAAAGCAGAAAGGTGGTTGGGTAGATTGCATTTGAGGACTTTAGACTGCTACTGTTCAGAATACCTCTGTGGCGGGACTTTAGAAAGAGATTCGTTAATATCAGTACATTCTTGATAACCTTTCACACTGGAGTCCGGTCATCCTCAGGAAAGTGCCTTTTTCAATCCGGAATTGCCACACCAGCAGTTTACTGCAAGTAAGGCAATCTCTATGAGAGCTGTAGGGAATCCATCAAACACCATACTGATGCTTCACCCCACACCCTTCAATTCTTCTGCCATTCCTACAGAGTGATTTGGAGGCAGGAGGATGGCCAACAGTCCTGCATCTCTTCAACCACCATGAGTATTTTAAGCCATAGGCTATACAACCCTTTGTTGAGGTTTTAGGCAAAATCTTTTCTTCTATTCCCTGGTTGGGTGTTCACCTGTGCAGGGGAGTGTGAGCTCAGAGGATCTTGTTGTACTCATAAGAGATTTGAAGTTGGTAGCAACTGTTTGGACTTTAGGAAAAGCCCTCTTTGACCTTTCATTTGAGGTTTCTCTGGCACCCATGCCATTTGAAGAGCTATTGTTTGGATTATTGATGCTGCATTTGGAATTTACACAGAAAAAAACACACTATTGACTGAGCCTGGGAGTCTTAAGAGGCTGCAGACCTTCCTGCAATGCAGTTTAAAAATTCAGTGGTTTTTTCCCCCCCACTAGTAGAAGATGCTTAAAAATGAGGACATTTGCTTTAAGGAAAACAGGCACCTTCAGTTTTAGGGCCATCCAGTTCAGAGTTGAGTAAGGAAACAGTTTGTATTCTTAAACCAGATGACAGAAACACATCTGTGGAAGAATGATCCATCTTTCTTTAACCTATGCCCAACCCCTTTAGCACAACAAGTTTACCGACCGCAGTCAAGATCTGATCTAGACTACGATCTTCTTCCTCTCCATAAGCTCAGCCACTTAGTAGTGTTGCAATGCAAATCTTCATGGTTCATCTTTCCATTCCAATGGGCATTTTGTAGAATCTGACATGCTGATTCAAAAATCCACACAGAAGTGCTAAAGTTGCCAAAATGAAGTTGGAAAAAGGTGAATTAACTTGGGGATACCTGACTTGTTCTAAGACCCATGAAAACACTAAGGTTTAGAAATAGGGTAGACAAACAGATGCATGAAATAATAAAAAGTCCAGATATAGAGCTGCACAAGATGTAGATATAGAGATGTAACACGGGAGCAACCAACCACCTTTTATACAAATGATGCTGTAATAACTTCAAGAAAAAAAGCACCTCATGCTTGATTCACATGTATATAAGAACAAACTCAAAGCTAGCATCAACTTCGAGAACACAACACAAATATATTCCCTTAGCTTGTATTTCTTAATTGGAATTTATCAAATATAGTATCAAAAGGCATGGAAAAAATGACTAGCCCTTCATTAAAAGATGAACTTTTGGTTTTCAAAAGATTCAAGAAAAGGCAAAAATCTGGGAGAAAAATATTTGTAAACCATGTCAAACAACTTGTATTCTGATTATATAATGAATTCTGACAACTCAGCAATACAAAGCAAAAACAACCAATTTAAAGAGTGTGCAACCAAGTGTGGTACCATTCATAATCCCAGCATTCTGGAGGCTGAGAAAGATCAGATCTTGAGTTCAAGGCTGCCCTGGGCTACATAGTAAGGCAACCCAGGTTCAACACCCCATTCCCTCAAGGATGTGCAAAAGAATTGAACACTATTGGTTAAGATGAATTGTCAAACGTGTGAAAAAAAGACAAAATGTTGCTTAGACATCAACAAAATGTTAATAGGACCACAGAGAGATGGTACCACCGCCACCAGAATGAACAAACTGAAAAAGAATGTAACAAGGACCTAAGTGAGTGGGCATGAGGATCTTAAATGCTGATAAATGACTGATGTAACTGCTTTATACAGGTATTTGTTTTTATTTTATGTGTCTGAGTGTTTCGCCTACCTATGTGCATGTATATATACCACATTTGCACAAATACCTATGGTGGTCAGAGAGGGTGTGGGATTCTATGGAAGTTTAATTACAGACTGTTTGTAAGACACCATTGGTGGTGCTGGAAATTGGACCTGGGTCCTCTGGAAGAACAGCCAATGCTCTTAACTGCTGAGCCATGTCTTCTGCCCTAGTGTAACTGTTTTGTTTCGTTCGTTTGTTTGTTTGTTTGTTTGTTTGTTTTTTAAAGTTTGATAATTTCATAATCAGTTAAGCATACAGGTATGTTACCACCCAGTCATTTCAAGCATGTGTCCATGGGTATCCATTTTTAACCACCCTAACCTGGAAATACTACAGATGTGGGTCAGCCATTGACTGGATAAACAAGTTATGGTATATATATATATATATATATATATATATACACACACACACACACACACACACACACACACTAAAAGCTATGCAGTAAGCCGGGCGTGGTAGCGCATGCCTGTAATCCCAGCACTCTGGGAGGCAGAGGCAGGCAGATTTCTGAGTTCAAGGCCAGCCTGGTTCTATAGAGTGAGTTCCAGGACAGCCAGGACTACACAGAGAAACCCTGTCTCAAAAAACAAAACAAACAAACAAAAAACAAAACAAAAAAACCCAAAAGCTATGCAGTAAACAAAAGATGAATTATTTATACATACAAGAACATGGATAAATCTCAAAATGCATATGCTAAGTGAAATAGTCCAGATGACTAGGTTGAATGCAATATAAACTGACTAATAATGACAGAGACTAGACCAATCGTTGGGTTGGGAGAGGCAGTCAGGCAAAGGGAAGGGGGAACTTGTTGGTTCCTTATCAGATGTTTACTCTCTTGACTGTGTGCCTTATTGTGAGCTTCTCTGTATGTGTAAACTTATAGTTGTATATTATAATATATCATGGTTTGTGATATGACTATCATACCTTAAAGCTGAAGGGAAAAGAGTGGGTTCTGTACTCTCTAGATCTGTTTTGTGCCTAGAATGGATATGTGGATAAACAGGGTTCTAGAGCCCCGCCTGTTACTACAAGACCTGCTTCTACACAAAACAGGCCTACTTTTATTAGCTTCCCTTTTAGTTATTTTTTTCTAGACAGGGTTTCTCTGTGTGGCCCTGGTTGTCCTAGAACTCACTCTATAGACCATGCTGGCTTTCAACTCAGACAATCGCCTGCTCCTGCCTCCCAAGTGCTGGGATTAAAGGCATGCACCACCACTGCCCAGCCCCTTTTAGTTAATTGATTCTTTTTGGCCGATGCTTCTCTGGTTCACACACCGCCAGTTTTCTTGTGTGAGTCAGAGAAGAGAATATAATTTTGTTCTAAGGAAACCTGACTGAATCCAGACCCCAAGTATTTACACTGGGATTCTGATTAATAATGTGCATCTATTTCTCTGCCTACTGTCTTAACTTGCTATTTTTAGAGTCCCCATGAGAATGAGATATTGAGAAGGGCTGTGTTTTGCTTTGTTTTATGTTTTCTTCAGGGGCTGGCTCTTTCAGCCCCTGGCTCGGGGCTTGTGAAGAGCCACATTAGTTTGAGCCTAATGGTTACAAAGCACACTGGGGTAGGAGAAACACCCACAGTTAGGAGCACCAAATTTGGGAGGTTTCTGGAGGGCTTCAAGTTTCACCTTACCATAATATGTGGTCTATTGGAACTAAAATTAAACCAAACACTGCCCCCTCCAACCACCTTTGTTTAGTGGGATTTTCTGCTATGTACAAAGGAGGAGCACAAGGAGATTTTGTGATAAATCCTAACTAGGACTCACTATTAAAAACTTAAATCTGTGATTATCAGCAAATATTTTATTACCGATAAAATGCAGTATGAGCTGTAAGGTGCTGTTTTAAGCCCATTATTTGTTCAAATAATTTTACTCTCTGCAGTGCTGTGGGTGAAACCCAGGACAGGCTCATGGCTGGACAAGTGTTAGACCACCAAGCTATATCCCAGACTTCCTTAAAAAATGAAAATAAGCACTTAGAAATAGCTCTAGGTAAATTTGTGGAATATAGCCTTGGGCCACACAATTGGGCCTTGCTAGTGCTAAGGAGTTACTATTGAAATGTAGAAGAGCAATTAACAGCCCCTAGGAAAGCGCTCTGCCTCTGGGAAGGCTGCTTCCTCTCACCTTCCTGTGTACAGAGACAGCCAGGCACCTCCCCAACAATAGCGCCCAAGCTTTTCTTGGCAACAACTTCATTCAAATTAAGCCCCAGCATCCCAATACCTAAAACAACCAAACAGATAAAGGCAATGAACTAACTGGCCAGCTCCTTACAAATGTCCCTACCGGGATGGACAACAGATACTGGAAACCTTTTCTGGATACAGGGTCCAGTTGAAAACTGTTGTCAGTGTTTAGAGGTTCTGTAAGCTTTTCTTTTTAGACCTTCTATCCCTACTCCCATCAAGAAATCAAAACTTGGATTAGAATTATATAGTAAATCTCAGTATAGGTCATTCCCACGATGCTCTTGCAATCTGCCCGGGGGTTTTATTTTAAGGATCAGTTATTACTTTAAAATTTGTATTTCTTAACTACTCAAAAATATAAAAGTAATTTTCCCCCCTTCCAGTCTTGAGTGTATCTTAGTGTACACAAAAGAGATCGCCAAACATCCAGTATGCAATTTAAAGGTCTGTGAACAAATGAACTGTAAGAGAGAGGACCTCCTTCTTCTAAATGGCTTTGCTATGCTAAGCCTGTTTATAATGTGTGTGTGTGTGGGGGGGGTCCCTACTTTATTTGGGTGCACAGTTTTTAAACTAGTGTTGGTGAAGTCCACATATTTAGTGCATTGGCCTTGAGAAGGGGAAAGCCAGCCGAAAGCAGGAGTACTTAACTAATCACTCAGCCCCACCTTCTGCCCTCCCGGCAGAGCAGATATAACATCTGTAATCAGGAGAAAGCAGGGGCACTCAGCAGATCACACCATGCCCTTTGCCCTCGTCTGACATTCAGCTCTGCCCCAGAGGCCGCCGTTCTGCCCCGCCCCCAACCTGTCCGCCCAGCCCAGCGACAAAAACACAAGACAATCTCAGGAAGATAAAAAATATTTAAGGTGCTAAAGAATAAAATGAATAAGTCAGGCGGTGGCTCCACCTATCCGGCGTGTATTTAGGGTTGTTTGTCACGGATGACAACACGTTTCTGAGCCAGTGTCACTTAGGGTGATTAGAAGTTTTATAGAGAGACTCCAGTCCCTCCCCTCCTCGCAGCCCCTCCCTCCCCTCCTCGCAGCCCCTCCCCTGCCTGTGAAGCCCCCTTCTACTCTGGCTCCTTTGGAGGAACCAGACGCTCAGTCAGTCATTACAACTCATTTCTAAACTAACCTCTGCAGTGTGCGGTCAGCATGGGGCTGATTAAGTTGCAGAAAATGTGGATAGATTAGGTTTTACAGGAGCCTTTCCCACTTCTCTGACTCCCCAGGATGTGTTGTTGAGCTGGACAAGAAGAGTGCTTAGGCATGCTCTAATCGCAAGGACTCCTTGTTCTTTCTGACTCTCTGTTCTCTCCTGGAGACAGACGGGACTGCAGTCCCATGATCTGCTCTCTGCAGTCTCTGCCCATGCTCTCTCTACTTTCCCTCTCACAACAAATGACAGAGTAAGCTTGGTGGTGCAGACTTTTAATCCTGGAACTTGAGAGGCAAAGGCAGGGGGACCTTTGTGAGTTTGAAGCCAGCCTGGTCTACATAGCAAGTTCTAGGCAGCTAGGGTTACACAACTGAGGACACACACTCCCCCTTCCCACACCAAATAGAAGATAAATGACAGAGCTGAAGCCGTCCATCATAGTCAGAGGCACAGACAGATCATCAATTCAGTGACACGGGTGGAGGGCAGGGTTCAGCCCCTAATTATTTAAGACTGCACTTACCCTTTGTGGCAAGATGAGGTTTTGAATATATACCTTAGTGTAAGAAAAATACACTGTATCCACGTGGCCTGAGGAATGGCTTTTAATCTACTATCCTTTTGGTAACCAAAATGCCTTCAATAAAATTTTGTGGCTAAATTCCAAGCTATGTGGTATAGACACACTCCACCGTGGTCAGTTTCATTGAGAACTTACAGAATTTGCCCTCCACTCCCAACCCCCATTTTTTTTTTCTTCTGATGCTTTAGTTTAGGACCAACACTAATGCATTTGACTTTTGACTTTTCTTTCTCTCTTTTGGAGAATTTTATACATATATACAATTAAATATATTCAACCCACCCCTCCCCCCTCAGACTCTTCCTATAATACCCTCAGAAGGTCATGTTTTTGTTTTCGATTTTTTTTTTCTTGGAAAAAACCCCACTAAGTCAAGTTAGTGTCACCTACACCTATCTGGGTGTGGCGCATCTGTTGAAGCATGGGAAATCTAACCGTGTCCACATCCTCACTTAAGAATGATTCTCCCTCAGTTACTGTTTAGTTGTTAACTCTTGTTACTTTGTATATGACGATATTTTGCCTGATTTTATCTTACTGACAGTAATGTTTTTTAATTGATTTAGCACCCTCCCATGTGTAAGTCTCTGTGTGTGTCTGTGGGGGTTGCGGGTGGGGAGTGGGGGGATCTGTCTCTTCTTTTAGATTTTGAGATTTTATTTTGCTTCCAGAGATAAGGTCTCACTCTATAGACGAGGTTGGCCTTGAATTCATGATCCCGCCCCAGCCTCTACAGGGCTGGTATTATAGATGCGTATTGTATCTCTATAGCTGACTCTGGGGTTTTACTTTTAATGACAGGTTTTTAATCTGGCCTAGCTGCTTGTTTCTGTAATTGAAAATGGGAATCTCCCACCCAAAACCGGGGCCTTGGCTATAAAAGTTACATTGTGATGCTATACCATTGGAAGGACTAACTCAGCCATGGCATTGCCAATATCTCTGGAGCCTTTTACAGCAAGATAGCTTGTTCATAAAAAAATAACAGCCCCTACTTATTGAGCGCCGCAATTTCTCGGCTGAGTAGGGGAAACATTACAAATA
This sequence comes from Apodemus agrarius, assembly GCA_964023405.1. Lineage (NCBI taxonomy): Eukaryota > Metazoa > Chordata > Mammalia > Rodentia > Muridae > Apodemus > Apodemus agrarius. The sequence continues at coordinate 34,308,336 of OZ030021.1, read as the reverse complement.
TTCCTGGTATCACAACTGCCCCTTAAGACACGGGTATTATCTTATAATCTAATTTTATAGATGGAGTAATTGAGCTCTGAGAACTGGCACTTTGAGATCGCCCACAGCAAGACAGACTTCCAGCCCTTACCTAGATATGCAATTCTTCGTTCAGGGTTTCCGTATTTTTACCCACGCTGCTTATAGACAGCGGGACGCAGCACAAGAGAGTGGAAACGTAATGGCGGAAGTGGTAGGTTTTTTCCCTAAGGAACCTTGAGCTTCTACAGCCTTTGGGTGTGTGTTCACCTCTAAACTGTCCTGTGAACACCCCAAACCCACTGGCATTTCCTGAATGGTTTCTTCTCACCTGATCCTCTGATGGCTTTTTGCTGTAAGATGTGGACCTTGTCCTCAAAGACCCAGGAGGGCTTCCAGATAATCACACCATAAAGTCAGTACTGGAGAAGTAGTGTTCATGGGAGGGGTGTGTGTGTGTGTGTGTGTGTGTATGTGTGTGAGAGAGAGAGAGAGAGAGAGAGAGAGAGAGAGAGAGAGAGAGAGAGAGAGAGAGAAACTGTGGGAAATGACTTATAGATCCCTAGAGAACTCCAGGTACCACTTTTATCAGAGTGTAACAACAAGATCCTAAATAGGGAGAGTACAGAGGTAGGGAAAAAGAACAAGTTATGGAGAGGTCAAGGATTAGCAAACCTCCCCCATAAAGGGGACAACTGGAAAACACTGCAAACTGGGTGGGGTGGGGGTGAGGGGCATGTCTACAACGGCATATCTCCTGGCTGAGCGCCGCCTGTGCTGGGCACTGCCATCCTTGGTGAGCTTTAAAGCAGGCCTGAAGGAGTGAGCAGAGGGCACATCGTGCCTTGGATGCAGCCCAGGGTGTTTGCCAGGGCTGAAGTCGGAGCTTTTTGATGTACAGCCTGGGGGTTTTGTGCATTCACCTCAACAGCCATAGCCATGTTTTTAAAGTCTGGAATCAGGATGGGGAGGAGGGTCCAGCATAACACAAGGGCCGGAACCACAAGTCCCACACACAGGGACTCTGACTTAGCCAAATGGGTCCCTGGTGCTGTGTTATGTCCCTTGGGTTGTGCTTTTGGGCCCAGGAAGCCAAGAGAAAAATAAATGTTGCACCCTACAGGGAAATTCTTTAGCCCTCAAAGGACTTGGGGATTAGCCAATGTGTCCTCTTCGGGACAAAGTACTTTCTGTTAAGTGCGTTAGAGAAGCCTGAGTGGCAGGGGGGACAAAGGAAAGACGATGGTCCACTGTGAGCAGTCATGAAAGACAGCACGTGCCAGGAATAAGAAGAAACCGACCTTTCAGCAGGCAGCTCCAGAACCCGGAAGAGTTAGATGCTTGACCCCCCTCTCTGCCTGTACCGAAAAGACGTTGAGATCTTGATCCTGTGTTTTCTTTCTTACTGACTCTTGCTTCGGCACATTGCTAAAAGCCCTGAGTGGATCTCCCGTGCCTGTCTGCTGCCTAGCGTCTAGAGTCCACGTGTTCTTCAGGTTTCATTATTACCCTCTCTTCCCTAAGTGAACTTATTATTGCCATGCGTGTACCTGCGTGAGCATGTAGAGGTCAAAGGTCAACCTTTGGGAGTTGTTCTTCTCCTTTGTCCCGGGGTTGAACTGGGATCATGAGGTGGTGAGAGCCCAGCCCTCTCACCAGGCCCATTTTCTCTTAACTTTATATTGATTCTTTGTGAATTTCACATTACGCACCCCAATCTCACTTGTCTCCTGTCCCTTTGTACCCACCCTCCGCCCTTGCAACCTCCTCCCCAAAGGGGAAAACAAAAACTCATTTGGAAGCTGTAGTGTGTCACATGGAGTCCCAAATCTTTTAGTACACACTGCTGTCAACTCCCTGAACTATCTAGGTGCTTATGAGAACTTACCGGAAGCCATGATAGTGTGAACTCTCATGCCGTGCGTCCAACGCAGCTTCTGTCTCTTACAGTTTTGTCATCCACCCCTTTCCTTCCATGACTCTTTGGTCCCTTAACTCTTAGGCCACCATCCTGTTCTCTTGAGTATTTGATCACCTTGCCATTACACTTGTCTAATTCACCAGGCTTGGCTAGCTCTTGGAGGTTTCTCATTGCTCTCCCATTGATTCCTCCTTCCGTGGGTGTAATCTTTCTGTGGCAGACTGGGGCAGGGGTGGAAGAGCGGGGTAAGGCACAGAGATGGCAGGCAGGAGTGGCGATGGCAGTATAGCATTGCAGGGATTCCGCTTTGCACAGTTGCTTAGAAAAGGGTCTAGGTTAGCTCATCCCAAAATACAGGTCAATGTCCATTCTCCTGGGAAACTAAGCTTTGCAGAATGGGTTCTTAAAACAGAAAACCCAGCACCCTTTACTAGGAGGAAAGCACACTCCAAAGAAAGAAATGTTAGGGAGTATTAAAAAATGAAACTATAAAAGTACGTGAAAGGAACAGAAAAATTAGAATCGACGAGACCGAGCAGTAGTGCCAGGGAGAACGAAGGTTGAACTGAAGAGTTAAATAACATTTGCTTATTTATTTTTAAGTTTCTTCCTCCCCGCTCCCTTTTACCAGTGGTCAGAGCAGGTGTCAGATGACTATGTGCTTCAGAATGTGTGAGTTTACTCTCCTGCCCCACTGTGGGTAGGAGCTAGTTCTTGTCGGGAACTGAGCTCTCTGTGTCTAACACACACACACACACACACACACACACACACACACATACCACAAACCACACACACACACACACCACACACACACACACACACACACACACACACCACACACACCACACACACACCCCACACCACACCATACCACACACACACACACACACACACACACACACACACACACCACAAACCACACACACACACCACAAACCACACACACACACCACACACACACACACCACACACCACACCACACACACACACACACACACACAACACACACACACACACACACACACACACACCACTGCATGGCTCAGCTTCGTGCTAGGACTTGACAATAGAAAGAGCACTTTCTCCTCTCCAGTGAGAGCTGGGAGTTGGAAGAATGGTACTGCAGTCATGGTGTCATGGTGACTCGCGCAGGATATAGAAGGCAGGCTTGGGTCTGGGTCTGGATTTTGGCATTGGCACTGTAAAATGAAGACAGCTGTAGTGTGTGTGTGTGTGTGTGTGTGTGTGTGTGTGTGTGTGTGTGAAACAACCAAGACTGTTAGCATTATAGCCAAGCTGTCTCCAGTGTGCGGTGTTGTGATGTTGGGGGGAGGCTTTAAGAGATCAGGCCGCATGTGGCACTTGAACACTTTCCAAGAATGTCCTGCAGCCCTCTCTGTGGCTTTCTCTGGAGTGGAGCCAGGTCATAAAGCTTTGTCTGATGGCGGTTGTCAGCAACAAATGTCCATGTTCAGAAATGTGGATCGGGCCGCTTAATAGGGAAGGGGAACTGGTTTTCTGTTTGTTTCACCTTTTCAGCCTGCAGTGGCTCTGCATTATCAATCCATAGCCTGGTAAGATGCATAATTTACCTAACCGCATACTTGTATCTACTGTATTATTATTGAGAATCTGGTAGGATGCTAGTTATCAAATACCCCTTTATTGTTTTAAAAGCAACATTTCAGCTGTAAATGTGTGGGATGCCTGGCATCACCTGGACAGCTACAGCATCCCAGGGGCATTCGCTTAGGCAAGAGAACTCAGACATTCCATGAGTTTGGGGTCTAACATCTTTGTATGTGAGCGTTCAGATTCAGTATACATTACAATTTCTGTTCTCAAGAATGGGCCACACAAAGCCATCCTTGCTTACTCTGGTTCTAAAGTTGGAGTTGTGTGTTGTATTTGTTTCTTTAATAGATTTGCATCATTAATGCATTCATTCATTCACGGTGGGTGTGCACTCAGGCCACACCCTGTGAGGTTCACAGGACGAATTGTAGGAGTTGACACCCAGAGAGTCACCCGGGACTGTGTGAGGTCCCTAGTTAGGATAGCTCTCTGCCCTGGAGGATGGATCAAAACTGGCAGGCCCATTTCTCACTGTCTGTCCTGTGCTATTTTAAAGTCCTGGTTGGTCCTTTATTGACCATCATTTCCCTCCATTAGGGAGCGTCCCTGGCAACATCAATCTTGATTTCTCATTCTCCCTGTGATCCCTCCAGTCAGACCGTTGTGTCTGACGGGGCTGGAATGAGTATCCACCCCTTGCGTGCTCTCTGCATATACACTTACTGGCTCCTCGGGCTGCATATTTAATTTATGTGTGTGTTGGGGCAAGTGGCTGCTAGCTTTATATCTTTATATTTTGGACTAAAATGGAAATTTAAAATAAATACCTCATGTGCATTGAATAATTACCTATTATAACAGAACACCAAGTTAATATTAAACACTGAACAAATATTTAAAGGAGAAATTGGGAAAGAGGAAGAATTACAAGAAAATGTATTGAGATACCTTCTAAGACTTAGTATTATTTTATTATTCTACATATTGGTATTTTGCCCATACACACACACACACACACACACACACACACACACACGCATGCACGCGCGCGCATCACATGTATGAAGTACTTCTAGAGACCACTGGGACTAGTGTTACAGACTTGAGCAGCCATGTGAGTGCTGGGAATTGAACCCAAGTCCTCTGGAAGAGCAGCTGGTGCTCTGACCACTGACCCATTGTCCCAGCCCCAGCTTCCTAATTCTTGAAGAATTTGCCCAGCTGGGAAAAAAGTCCTGTTACTCTACTTTGGGTTTACAGTTTTACCTTATCTGGACACAGGTTTGTTACCGTATTTCCTAACCTGGTTTCTTACTCAGTTAATGCTAGAGCATGTGCTAGAGGAGCTGAAGGTAATGACTTAGATCAAATTGTGGGTGACTGGAAGAAAGAGAGAAAGGCAGCGTTCAACTACATGTCCTTGAAGGCAGCTATGGCTCATATCTTAGAGTCCTTGCCCCTTGACAGAGAGATGCTTATAATCAGGGGCACTGTATTTAAAAGGATTGATGATATAACACTCCAGACATACCATTTATAGTAAATTTCATAGATGATATCAACCACCCACACTGTTTTGCCTAGACTGGATGTTTATGTTGAGTGTGATGAGACCCAAAAATGTGAAATCACAGAAAGTGAGATATTCTCTATCAAACTAAGTACAGAATAATAGTGTTACTAGACTAGGGGACACCCGGCACTGCATTCTAATGTTGGAATATAAGGACTTCACCATTTTGCATTGAATGCTCTCCTTGGATGAAACAACCTATTGTCCAAATCCATGCCTCTTTTTTGTTCAACAACTTAATGTAAAGTACCAACTCGGAATGAACTTGTATATCATACTGTTATATAACAATTGTTGCAGCTATAAAGATAGTTATATGCCTGAAGCTTAGAGGAAATCAAGATAGATCTACCATGGAGTGTGTATAATCTGGTCTAGTCTGTGGTTTTCCTGTTATCTTTGTATCTTTCTGACTTTGTTGGAGAACCCAGTGAACTTGTGTAGTTCACCTAGTTGATGTAGATAGACTTGTATTTTGTTTTTTCTCTGGGCACGGCTTGACTGGTTGGGCTGCTATAGATATATCAGGGGAACAAGGCCATTTTGGGGAATGAAAATTATATTTGAAGCCTTACTAGCTCTGGAGGAATTTTAATAAGTCTGCTTTTTATAACTTTAAGGTAAACATGTCAAGTACTCCCTAAAGATCAGAATGAGTTTTGCATGTGTGAATTAATGAATTATTTAGAGTGTCAATCTTGGCATATACGGAGCTGTCAGGAGAACCCAGACACTTCACACAGAGTATGAGCTTCTACTATTTGATACACAGCTTCTATTAAAGCCCTAGTTACGGAAGCTGGTATTTAGGGAAGGTAATCTGAAAGGTCACATCTACCCATCCACTCTTTGAAGTCATGCATGTCAGGTATAGAACAGTGCGTGCATTACCTTGTTTGTTAACCTTTGATCAAATGGGCCCAGGATGCCTGCCGGTGTTGGGCCCCTGAAGCTAACAGTGCCTTGTAGTTTAGAGGCACTAAGACATCAGATTTGCCTGCGGGTAAGACAGTGGGATCTTTGTAATTGCTCAAGTAAGAGCTGTCTCTTAATGAACAGATGTGTTTTCTCCTCCATGACAGACAGTCCTGCTCCGGCGTTTCTGTTTGTCTCCCATTGCCTCCATTTCTAAAGCATGGTGGATTCTTTCAGCATCAGAGCATCTGCATTGCCTTTTAGGGTTTGAATGTTTCCTTTCATTCTCTTCATTTCACATTTCAAATGAAAATCGAAGGTCCATCCTATCTCAAGGAATCAGATTTATTTAGGCTTTTGCTTGTTTTTTGTTTTTTGGTTTTTTGTTGTTGTTGTTGTTGTTTTTTGTTTTGTTTTTGTTTTGGTTTTTTTGTCAAGATCAACAGTCTTAAGCAGGGGAGACCCGCCAGGGAGGCCAGCTCTAAGTGCTCTCAGAAGGCGATTTTCCTTCTGCATCAGATTTAGAACTTCATAGAGAAGAGTCTGTCTCATCAGTCTGGGGAATGAGTAGGTAGATGCTATCCTCCTTCTCTTCAAGTTGTCCATTCAAGGGCCTGATCTGAAGTAAGTATCTAACTTACAAACGATACCACCACTCCTCATGGCTGTGATATGTTATCACTGTCGCTTGGATCTTCAGGGTTCCCTAAGTTTCACACAGTAAACCGTGTGCCCATTATGGCATGACTGGGAGGTGGGAAAACCTGGAAAGGGTGATGCCTAATTCTGTGTGTGTGTGTGTGTGTGTGTGTGTGTGTGTGTGTGTGTTGTGTGGGTGTGTGGGTGTGTTATAGGACATGGGCATAGAAATGAGACTATGAAAGGGGAAGACAAGTTCTGAGAATATATGACACAAAAGCAGAAGAGAAAGGAAAGGGACCAGCATGTGTGAAGACAGGAACCCAGGAGGGTAAATAAAACAAGTATCCTGAAGAATGTATAAAATGTCAGGAGTGAAACAAAACCTATTTCTGTGTCTTAACAAAAAAAAAAAAAGAAGAAGAAGAAGAAGAAAAAGAAAAGAAAGAAGAAAAGAATAAATTTTTGTCATTTGCAGAAGAAAACCTCCAGGCTTATCCATTGGGCCATGTCTGAGCTTCGGCTAGATGAGTTCACTTGCCCATAGCAAAGAGTCCAGTTCACAAACACGAGTGCAAAGGAAGCAGACGCACAGTACTGTGTAGGAAATGGAAGATTCTTGTGTGTGCTGTCTTTGACAGGCACATACTGCTGGCGACAAAACACATAACTCAGCAAAATCTCTCCTTCCAATGTGGTTACAATTAAACACTGTTGAAAATTCAAGGCCCTCAGACCTGGGATCTTGGAGAGAGAAACATGGTCCAAGAGGAGACTCTGCCTTCTCAGTAAAGGTCCGTTTGCCGAGGTTCATTTTTATATGTTTCTCTCATCTTTAACTCTAACCCTGGGATCATAGTGGATTACTGATACACCTCCTTTCATCCCATTGGCTTGTAGCTGAAGAGTTGTATGAGTGGACTTTTGGTAAATGAGCTCATATGTAAGTGCCCTAGGAAACTGCTTTATTCAAGAGAGCCTTGCTGAGGGGCGTTTTAATTAGCGCTGTGCCCACTGTACACACTGAATGACTGCATGGAGGGACAAGGGAAATGAGATGGTTTCCTTTCCCTGGAGGACTCTCTCATTCTTCCTTCCTCAGACACTCTTCTCCAAACCCAGGACAGATGGGTCCAGACCCTGCCTACTCCTTGTAATTCACCACCACTGTGCTGTGTTCCTGTTATGAAATAGCCCATACCCACTGCTCACTGGGAGCCAGGCTCTGGGCTACATACCTGGTGTCTGTTTTGTCTCTCATTGCTTGTAGCAGCCCTGTGATTATTGCACACGGCTGTGTTTGAAGAGGGAAAGGCTTGCTTTCCTGATCCAATAACACTCAAGCAGTGACTCTGACTTCAAATGCAGGTCTGATCCCAATGACTCTAACCCTGGAATTCATGTCTTCCAAAATAAAAGTCTGCCATTGCTCTTGGGTCTCATTGAGGAAAATGACAGGCGAGGGAGGGGCGGAGAAAAAGAGACAGGAGATCGTGGTTGGCATCCAGCTACCTCCTCTAATGAAAGTGAAAAGCAGCATTTGGTGATGGAATCTCTGTAGGTTTGGCGCAGAAAACCTGTAAGCAGAGACTGGTTATTCCCTGCCAGGTGTGGTGACACACACCTTTAATCCCAGGCAGAAGTAGGCAGAGGTAGGCAGATCTCTGAGTTCTAGACCAGCCTGATTCCATAACAGCCAGAGGGCTGCATAGTGAGAACCTGGCTCAGGAGAGAGAAGATACATGTTCCCCTGAGAAACACATCACATTCTAGCCATATTAATCTGAGAACCAGTTTCCATGTTGCTGTATCCTGCATCTGTGGCGGAGAATTCTAACAGAAGACTCCACACATTAGGTATTAAGAGCGCATCCTGGCCTGTCATTGAACATGCAGGCTCTCTTCGACTCTTGTGCTCCGTTGGCCTGCGCTATATAATAATCCTCCATCACAGTGCTTGTGTTTTTAGAGGTGTGTGTGTAAATACGACCATGTTCCATCCCAGGAACACACACTGTGCCTGCTTGGAGTGGTGGTTGAATGTTGGTTAGCCAAGTCGCTTTGTTAAAGCCACCAGCGCTGCAAGTCAAGTCACCGCATGGGTGACGGTGCATAAGTGGAGCCTTCTGAAAATAGCATGCACTTGGGGAGTATTCTGTGGTCCCTGGGTGGGTCAGCAAAGTGGAGGACAGACAGAGAGCTCTGGTCCCAGTTGCCCTGAAAGCTCTTATTGATATGGGATTAGTCTCGGTGGAGACAACTGTGCTGTCACATGGGCATCGGGGCGATTGAGAAGAGTGACTAGAGGCCTGTGGGGGAAGGGACTGGCGCTGAGTCACCGAGTTCATTAAAAGGCCTCAGAACAGGAGTGGAATCAGAGCGTGGCTGGAGAGACCTGCCCCTGAATGGTTCAACCACCACATCTGCACCCTGCATCCAGTCCATGCTGAGCAAGGGGAAGACAGGAACCTTCAGGTACAAGCTGGGGGAGGGAGCTGCCTCTCCATCCCACACCCCATCTTCTTCTTACAGGTTTAGAGGCCCTGGGTAGGATTAACATGCAGGATCCTAGGTGGTCTCAGAGACCGATCCCCGGTCCTGAACACTGGCTCTCAATTCAGATTTCCTGGCCTGGTGACTTAAACGTTCTGAAAGGTAAAAAAAAAAAAAAAAAAAAAGCGTGCATTTTATTAGCAGCCGGCAAATTATATTTTGCTAAATTGGAATAATTTAAAGTCATTTTAAAAGTTGGTGGTGAGCTGATATGGGTGAGAAAAAAATAAATCAGGGTTGAGAAGATGCTACCATGTTCTTTATGGCACTACAGGTAAAAATGTGAATCGTTTCTGTGACTAGAAAAAGAAATACCGTAAAGTGTTGGGAGTGGGGAGGCGCTGCTGACTTCACTGTGCTAGGGGCAAAGTTAGAAGCATCTGGGACAGGAACTATGGGCAGAACGTCATAAACTAATAAACAGAGTCTTTTCTCTCTAAAAAGTGGGGAGTTACGTAGTCTTTGGCTTTTAAGTAGCGTGTGTGACCTTGTGTTAGTGTGAGATGGAGCTAGTGTGTGTGCTTTTGGGTTCCCTCCACATAGACTGCAAGCATATCAGAGTGTCAGTTAATAAGTGCGCAGGCCCTAAAGGGAGCCACAAAGGTAAGCCTATAGACTGGTGTCCTCTCTCTATGTATTCTCCTGTCAGAAGAGATCAAACGCCGCTGGGAGCTAGAGAAAGCCTTTCAAGGCGAACTCCCGCTTGTAGGAGCTGCCGCTGCCATCCATTGCTTAGTCTTAAGATTAAAACAGCAGCTTCCCCAGACCGGGCACACTTTTTTTTTTCTCTCCTCTTATAAAAGAAGCTAGTGAGAAGCACTTTCCCTTTAAGGCCGCCTGTGCTCAAGCAGAGGACAGAGGCTCTTTATTTGCTGGCTTCCTCCCCTATGCTTCCTTTATTTGTTTTGCAGAACTGCACATTGAACTCAATTCATCACAGTTGGTTTGTAAGTGTCCAAGGCAAGGACAGCAGATGACCGGAGGCTTCTGCTAGTGAGGGTTAGGAGGAGAGGTGGAGAGGTGGAGGGGGCTGGCTTATATACATGACAGCCATCAAGGGCTGGGAGCAAATGAGGGGTCATGAAGAGAACAGGATTGTGGTTACCCCTCGATACAGTTTGTCGCCCCCTTTAAGCCGGAGAGCACTTAATTTATTTAAATTTGCTCTATCCAGCAGAACAAGATTTTTCCCTTAAAAAGGGGGACAGGGAGAGGGGCAGGTGTCTCAGATATAAATGAGACAACCCTGACTTCGTTAACTTGCTTGCACAATTAAATTCTTGTTTCAATGCATAAGAACATCTAAACTTTAAGGTGTGGAGCATGAGCCACAAAGCATTTTTAATACTTCTTTCACATTTTCATAAAAAATTTTTTCAAAAAATGAAAATAGGAAAAGCATCGGCTGTGCCATCTAAGAAATTTGTTCAGCAGAGCTTACAGGCTGGGAAGAAAGCAAAAGCTAACCGAAATGACCAGTGGGGAACTGCGGGTTAGGATTTCGTGTGCAGTTGGGTCTCGGCTTGTAACGGAGGAGCTGGAAGCTAGATTGAAATGGTCCACCGATGTCGAATTCTAGAGTCACACATGCCGGGAACTCTTCCCTGGTGCGCAAGGGGTTTTGAGTCTTAGAATTCAACTAAATGCTCCCCTGCAAACGGTTATATTCTGGATAACTCGGGGATGACCCACAGCAGTGTGTTAACCCGTTGCTCACTAGGCATCGAAGCCAGTTTCTGATGGAGACGTGCAAGCACGTGCAGAGTTTCAGCCTTCCCCTGGCTCAGCCGTGTGAGGACCCTGCCAGTTCTCACTTTGCCACGGTGGGACCACTTGTCAGCACACCCCGATACCTTTGGCATTTCTTCTATTTGTTCCTGAGATGAGATTGTTTTGTGTATGTGACCCGAGTAGGTCTGTGTGTGTGTGTGTGTGTGTGTGTGTGTGTGTGTGTGTGTGGTTGTGTGGTGGATTTTATTTTTTGTCGATAGGCTCAAAGCCTTGCACATGTAAGACAGGAGTTATACTGCTGAGCTACCCCAAGTCACTTGTGCATGCTTTTATTTTTTTAAACATTTATTTTATTTTACTTTATTTTGTGGGTGTGGGTATTTTTATGTGTGTACCATGTACATGTCTGGTGTCGTGGGTCTGCTGGAACCGGAGTCACAGACAGTTGTGAGCCGCCACGTATATGCCGGGGATCGAATCTCTGGAGGAGTCACTAGTGTTCTTAACCATGAAGCCGTCTCTTCAAACACAGACACACCCCATTTCCCCAGCCCCACCTTTTTGTTTGCTCTTTAGTTTTGTAAATCTTATCCTGTGTGACTATTTGACTTGGGTAAGGCGCTTCTGCATTCACTCAGTACGCTCTATGAACCTAGGGTCTCACCTTGCTAAATGGAACTGGTGCATTAGATCTGGGAGAACACCCCTTTGCCCTGATCCCAACTGTCTTAGTGTTGGGAGAAGAAACCCTTTGCTTCTTGTCAGTTGCATCGTTCTGGGGTGAGGACCCTCCTCCTGTGGAACCAGATGGGCAGTGAGGCAGCAGGGGATGCTTCAACATCTGGATCCTTGTCCTGGACAGAGCACAGCTGCCTGAGGCTGTAGCCCTCTCTCCCGGGCACGGTTAGATGAGATCACCTTTCCTTTATAATCAGATTCCAGTGTTTGTCACTTGCAGACAATGCATTTAACACCGATGACGATGACTTAAGTTCTTCCTGTCAGACTTGAAACCTTTTCTTTCTGTGCTGACCTATCCTAAGAATTTTCTTCCACTACAGTTCGCCGGCCTTAGGTTTGCCTCTCATGTTTTTCCTCCACTTCCCAAACTTCACAGTAAAATATATTTACTTCTTTAGTCTGTCCGTTACAAAATTCTTCCCAGCCCTTCTAGTGAGAGATGGCCTCTCTCTCTTCAGTTAGGAGCCATCCCTAGTGCCTCATACACATGCGCCTAAATTATCCTGCATGGCTGTCAGCCCTGTCCTCTTTTGTCTTCTCAATCCATCAGTTTCAGGGGGAAGAGAGCAGAAGCCTCCCCCACCCTCCTTGACCCTCCCCCACCGGCCACTTTGGATTGCAGGGCTGTCCCCTGGAACACGGCAGAGAGAAGGTGAAGGTAGCCTGGAGGTCTTAAGAGTCGCTCTCTCCTGTTGTTGCTGTTTTAGAGTAAGTGGGGTTAACCTGGGTCATCATATCACCAGTGTCCACCTCTGCCCTTGCCTTCAGGCAGTCATTCAGCCTTGGTGAGTCGACATCTCATCCCCTGGGGTTCCCAGCAGCTTTCTCAAAGCTCACGATGTCTTGGGGACACCTGCAAATTTCTTGTGGGCCTAAGTTCCTGCTGTCGGGTGCCTGCTTTGAATATCCCCTTATCCCCCCAGGGCAGCCTTTCTACCTTAGATAAGGCATCTCTTCTAAATCTACTAGTGACAAATCCTCACATACAGTTTTGTATTTCAGGGCACTGGGCACATTTTTGTCTCTTCAGCATGCTTAGATTCTAGATTGAGAACACAAGTGGCTTTGAGATGTGGGGTTTTATCTAACTAGACCATATATTGTAGATTGCATGGGAAGGGGCCCACTTCTGTATCGTGTGTTTACGGCTGGACCTCGAGTGAGTGGAACCAGGGTAACTATGCTCTAGGCTCACATCTCGCTTCCCACCGGTCCGTATAGAGCACTTTCCATCTTATTTCTCTACCACTCACCCTTGAGAGTCTGCCTCCAACACAGGAACGAGAGTATAACCACACTTACCTATGTCTGTGTGACTCTGGCGTTCGGCTCAGGCCCCTGTGTAGCTTCTCTCCCAACCACTCTGCCGTTTGCATGTCCTGTCTTCATGGATAGTTGTGCCATAACAATGTTCTAAAAGGCTGCTTGGGAAGGTGCCTACTTCCTGACTTCCCTCTCTAGTTTGCAAGTACTCTGAAGTTTGTGTTGAGCATTCATGCCTGACCATCTACTCTACCTTGTGTGTTACGGTGGCCAGGGAAGACAGAAAATGGCAGCCCTGCTGTCCTGCCACTCGGGGGGAAGGTTCAAAGCCTTTCACAGTCAAAGGGCTAGATAGGCAGCCTCAAACTAACCCAGCAGCCTTATGTGCATAGGTAACAGCAACAGACTCTCAGAACACTATGAGAAAGGACGTCTACAGTGCACCCACTGTTCTTGTCATCCCTTCCTTACAAGGGTGCTCTGGGCAGGAGTGAAGACCCCCCCCCTTTGTTTCACAGGCCTGTACGCCCATGGCTCTGCCACACTATCAGAGCAAGTGATCTCAGACCTGTAGCCCATACTCATACATAGCGGTCAATCACTTTCACACGCAGTCGGGTGTTAAGTGCATTGATGTGACGGGATGACAGCTAAGAAGGAGTTTAATTGTCTATCATAGCTTTATTGGAGGCTCCTATAAATTTTGGCCATTTTAAGTAAACAATTTGTATCTGGTTGAGACCAGGAGCGAGCTGAATTCTGCATGTGCTTCTAGATGTCCACCTGTGGGTGTTGGCAGAGGTTGTTCTTTCCTGGTGTTTGGTGCAGGGTAATGGCAAGAACTACGCGAGAATACCCTTCTTCACACTGCCTGCTTAAGGGGCCGCTGTAGTCAAGAACTGATGGAGACGTTCTCCTGAGGTCTGCAACCATCGTCTCACTAAGGATACACTACATGCCATCTTGGTTCTGACTTCCTATGCGCTTCCCTTCAGCAAACATTTAGATATATTTAGTCCACACTGCGTGCTGGGAAAGCCTGGGCCACAACTACCGTGTCAAATGAGTGTGGATGCTGTTTAGCTTAGTGGCCTGGTTTTATTCAGAGTTAAGTGTTACTCTGCTGAATGATGGAGCTACCAGCCTGGTTATGATGTCACTGCTAAATTCAGATAAGTAGAGGTCCCCCACCCCCACCCCAATCCTTCTGTGGGTCAGTGCTGGGCATCTCACCATTTATTCAACAGTAAAGCTCTCAAAGGCATTTTATGTGAAACCCTGAACAAGCCGTGGATATGTTATTCTGCCGGATTCTTGGATCTCTGTGGCAAATTCAAGACACACTTAGTCATTTGTCAAATGTAACTATTTTGCTGTTGTTCCTACTTCAAAAACCAGAAAAAAAAATGTTTATTTTTCTTTGTGGGCTTGAGATTACCGAAGGAGTTCTTAGGTGGCTGGGTAGTTTTACCCAAGTGCTATTTCTGTGATTGTGCCACGGCTATTAGTGGCATTCTGTAAACAACTATCCCCAGGTATGGATAGCTAGAAAAAAAGACTACCCACAAAAACACACTTTTAAAAAATATTCTTTAATCTTTATTTACAGCCCAGTCTTTATCCCCCATCCTGGTCCACCCTCCGACTATTCCACATCCCCACCCACACCTCACATCCCACACCCCACATCCCTGTCTCCAAGAGGATGTTCCCATCCCACCAGATCTCCCCACACCCTGGGGCCCCAAGTCTCTGGAGGGCTAGGTACAGCTTCTCTGACTGAGTCCAGACCCGTCAGTCCTCTGCTGTATATGTGTTGGGGGTCTCATATCAGCTGGTATATGGTACCTGGTAGGTCTCTCAGTATCTGAGAGATCCTGGGAGTCCAGGTTAGTTGAAACTGCTAGTCTTCCTATAGTGTTGCCCTCTTTCTCAGCTTCTTCCAAGTTTTCCCAAATTCTACCACAAGGGTCCTCAACTTCTATCCATTGGTTAGATATAAGTATCTGCATCTGACTCTTTCAGCTGCTTGTTGGGACTCTCAGAGGACAGTCATGCTAAGCTGTTGCACAAAACACACTTTTATAGAAAAGTAAGCAGTATTACCTGAGTAGCGTTTTGGTTAATTGTTCTTTACAAGGGAAACATATTAAAGGAGGAAGTCCTGGTTGTATAACATTCATGAAAACAGATCCATGTGACCCCCATAAATGGAAATGCACATGCGTACACATGAAGAGCACAAATGAAATAATAATACAATAGATGTGGAATTAGAGGTATAAAGTGTTTTAAATATGACAAAACACAAAGGTTGGTATTTCCAAATATGAAAGGCTTCAAATTAGGAGGCGATGGGACTAGAGAATAGATCAGTGGTTGGTGACACTTATGAAATCTGTTAATTTCATAAGTAGAATATAGACAGACTATTTTCAATAGCTCCCTGCTCCTGCCCTCAAAGAGCTTGATGTTATCAGAACCTTTGCTGAATGATGGTCCTCCCACAGATGTCCACAGCCTAATCTTCAGACATGAGAGACTGTAGGGACAGACATGAGTAAGAACCCTAAGATGACAGATTAGATTGTGTTGTCTAGATGCATTTAATAGAGAGGGTCCATGGCCGAGGGAGTCAGGAAAGTCAGAGTTGAAAGGAGATGCAGTAGTGGAGATCTGAAGACGGTGTGCTGCTGGCCCTGAAGGCGGAAGAGGAGGTCACAAGTTTAAGAATGTTGGCAGCCACTGGAAGCTAGAAGACACGGGGAACAAATTCTTCCCTCGGATCTCCCACAGGAGCCCTGCCTTCTAGCACCTCGATCTAGACCCAGAGAAAGCCATTTCAAGGCTTCTGAACCCCCACCCCCACCCCGAGCTGTAAGATAATAATCACATGTTGCTTGAAGTCTTTGGGGCTCAGACATGGTTGGTATTACAGCAACTAGAAACTAACATGGAGCCTGAACAGTTCAGTAACTTTAAGACTGCGCTCGGCTCCCTTGAAGCAATTATATCCTTGTCTGACTGCACCGTATGCTTTAGGTGTCATCTCTGGTGTTCTCAGAAACCAGTGGGAAAGATGGGGAAGATGGTAGAATTTCCATTTGTACAGATAAAAAAAAGTACAAGTTACTAAAGTCCCATATCACAGAGTTAGCATTAGAGGATTCTTTTATATATATAACCTTATGTTCAAGAACAGGAAAACCAGCCTTATTGAAACACTGGTTTCTCATCTCTCATTTTCTCCTCATTGCCAACAGAGTCATCAGAGGGTCTCTTTTCCTGGGAGGGAAGCTTTCACAACTGCCATTTTTGGAGATGTGCTAATGGATGACCCTTGTTTGGTATAGCAGCTCTTACCCATAATCTCCATATTTAGGACTCTGAGGTAGGAAGAAAGCAAATGTGAAGCCAGTCTAAGCTACAAGACCCTGTGTCATAGACCAAAAAACATGTCCTGTTAGTCTATCTCAAGATATTGTTTGGATTGTCAGCCCATGAATGTACCTGTTTAGGACCAGGGGTGAATGGCCAGGTTGAAAGTGGGGGTGTCTGGAACTGGGACCCTTGTCACATGGAAAGTACTGTTTGGTCCTCTTTCTTTGTGGAGAATGATGGCCACAGTGGACTGCCCTGTAATTGTGTTCTGTCACTTTATGCAATCTGTCTACATCCATTTCATTTAAACAACAAAACAAAACAAAACAAAACCCAATCACCTCACTTCAGTCCTGTGCCCTTCACACACAATGTGGCTCAGGAGTGAGGGGGTGTTAGGAAGGGACTCTGCCACCATCACTAAGCCACTAGAGAGCCCTCCACCATCCTCCTCCTCACTGTCCTTGCTCTGTCGCTCCTCTGTCTACTTGAACTTCCTGGGTTCAGCTTTGGGTTGTCACAGAGACAGGATGTGGCCCAGCAGGAAGGCCTTCTGAGTGCCTGTAAATTCAGTGCTGTCCTGAGGCTCTGTTCACCGCTGTAGCCTGTTATGTTCTTGGGCAGACTGTGGCTAGAGGAAGAGATGAGGAACCCCCTTATTATCCTCTAAAGGGACAGCGTGGAGAAAGAGCAGACAGGCCAAGGCTGGACTGATATAATCCAGATACCCAGATGCTGGAGAAGGTATGGTCAGAAACGTTATTCATAGGATAAAGTGGAGGCTGGTAGGGACAAGCCAAGTGTCCTCTCTTGACAGTTGTCAGTCGTGAATAAAGAGAAACCAGAAGCATGGCAGATAAGCAGCCTCCCCTTCTGCCCGTGACACTGGGGACATAAATGCCACAGCAGGTGATTGTCATGTTTTCACTTGATGGTTTCTGCTCATTTCACAGTTTTCAACCATCTGCAGAGGACAGGCATTGCAGCCTGTGCAGACAGCTAGCTGTGCCATGCCTTCCTTATAATCTCTGTCACCCATGTCACAGACCCTTGGCCTGGCCCTGAGGATGGTATATGTTTGATGAGAAGGCTGTGTTCAAAGAAACCTTTCTGCCCTGAGAACTGGGGGCGCGGGTGTGTGTGTGTGTGTGTGTGTGTGTGTGTGTGTGTGTGTGCGTGCTCTGACCACTGTTCTTTACCTGTACAAGCCAGGAGACAGCCTCCCTAAAGGAACAACTCTCAGCCTGTTACTCCTCACAGCTCCTGCCTCTAGTCACAGCCATTTTCCAGTTCCAGATGCTATGATTTCAGACTATTGGATGTTCCTGAAGGTCAGAGTTCATGTCTACTGCTTTCCTGACCTGGACTAGCTGTTGTGTCCGTCTGGTTGGTTTTATCATCAGAAGAAAAGCAGACAGCTTATAGCTTTGGACTCTTTAGCTATGGTTCAGAAACATTTCCTTCATGGGCTTTGTTGTCTTTGTTTTGTCTTGAATGTGTCTTAATCTCTAACCATTTCTCCACAGTGTTCTGAGATTCTGTGAGGGTCTTCCAACACCGATAAGTCCCACACCTTTCCTCTCTCTACATGATTTGTTCTCGACACCTCACTGGTCAAAGAGCTAGGAGTGACAAACAATTGTCACTCCCACTTGCTTTCATTCTTCTCCTTAGGCCTGTTAGCTCCTAACAGAAACAGAACAAGTGGCTTGTCTAAGCCTTCATGACTTGGAAGAGCCTTGTGCCATCTCTTCATGTTTATATCACCCCATCCGAACTCAGTGGCGTTAGTGCACCTTACAGCCTCAGTTTGACGAATACTGTTGCAGCAGCTGCATGCTGGATGTCTTAAGACCTTGTAGACATTTTGGCACATGTGTAGTTGCTAGGAACAGACTCAAGGTGGAGGGGTGATGGGTTGAAGGGGATGAGGCTGGGTCCTGCAGGCTGTCAACGGTTCCTGAGTGGCCTTTTAAACCAGTGTTCTAAGAGACCAGTGTGTCTGTTTAGATAACCTGTCTCCTGCAGGCCTGGTCTCCTATAGGAACTTAACAGTGATTCTCTGGGGCTGCCTCATTATGTGGGATGGCATAATTAAGGTTATAGCTAGTAATAATCGAGTTACTGGTCTTCCGACAGTGAATTTGACACCTATCCATGTCCTGAACACAAAGTGTTTCTCTTTTCAAATTGTATAAGAGGATCCCACCAAGGTGGAAGACCTGTGTGTTAGTCAGTTTTTCATGGCTGTGATAATCCCCGAGGAAACCAATTCACGGGTTCTTGTCTTGGCTCAGCATTTCAGACATTAGCTGGCCCCATTGTTTACTGGGTCTTGGTGAGACAGAACACTCAGGAGAAAACCTTAACTCACAGCAGCTAAGGAGCTAGAGAGACAGGAAAGGACCGGGCTTATGTCCTACCCACCAAAGGCATGTCCCCAGTTATTTCCCCTGAACAGTGCCTACACCCTGATGACACATCCATCTACGAACTCGCGGGTTTCCTTTGATGAAGTTACATCCAGTCACCTCTCAAAAACCTCTCTGGCAACAGAGCCTTTAACACTGTAGTTCTCAACCTTCCTAAAGCTGTAACACTTTAATATAGCTCTTCACGCTGTGGTGACTCCCAACCATAAAATTATTTTCATTGCTACTTCATAACTGCAGTTTTGCTACTTTTATGAATTGTCTCAGGTGACCCTTGTGAAAGGATCATTCAACAGCCCCTTCCCCCTCAGAGATCTTCACAGCCCACAGGTTGAAGAACTGCTGCTTTAACACATGAGCCTTTGCAGGGGAAAGATTTTAAATTACAGGACAGTCCCCCAGCACTTTGGAACCAGCTGCTTATTTGTTTCATATATTGTTCAGGAATTTACAAGGCAGAACAGCATAGTCACTGGATGTGGGGCATAGACTTACCTGCCTCTACGTCAGTCAGAGAGATCTTGGATGATCTGTCTAGTTAGCTTCTCTGACTAGTTGCCCTGAGTTCAGCAGTCAACTGGTGTTTAATGACTAGAATGACTAGCACTGCCAACTGTCCACTGGTCCCTCCAGCCACTTCTCTTCTGTGTAAAAGTAAAATAGGTAAGCATGCCACAGAAGCACTTTTTTTTTTCTCGAAATCAAAGGAGTAGTCTCCAGTTAGTCTCTCACCAAGTACAACGAAGGCCTCTGAGGCTGTTGTACCAAAGCAAGGTCACTGGTGGTCTCTGGGCTAAGGTTAGATTGTTGCCTGAACACTGGTTTGAAGTCTTTTGAAGCAAGAAGTCATGAAAATTTGCTCTGAGTGTTTCTTTCGGCTTGCTGGATGCCTTTACGGCTTTGTGAAACACGCCCTTTATATCGCACAGCTTAGGTGGCCACCACAAGCCTGAT
This sequence comes from Apodemus agrarius, assembly GCA_964023405.1. NCBI lineage: Eukaryota > Metazoa > Chordata > Mammalia > Rodentia > Muridae > Apodemus > Apodemus agrarius. The sequence goes on along the minus strand of OZ030021.1, from coordinate 34,288,637 downwards.
GTCTTGGAAGGGAGCCTCTCTCCAGGCCTTGCATTCAAAAAAACCTTCATTGCATGGAGTTCATCTTTGTCCCGTGGAGAACATGGATTTCCTTCCTCGTGTTTATTTTTCTGTTTTATGTATCCACTGCTCATCTATCTGCTTTATTGCCTGTACTATTCTTTGGTCTGCTTTTATAGTGAAGTGAGCTTGGAATTGGCCCTAGCAAAAGAGGTAGTAGGCGTTCATTCTTGTCTCTTCCACTGGCCAGTCCTATGACCCTGGGCACGGGACAGCCTTTGACTCAGCCACCTCCCACTTACGAGAGCATGATGTTTAAGAGGGACATGTGATCTGTCCCACAGGCTCCACTGCAAATAACGGCAGGTGCCTTTTCATCCCATGACCCTCTCTCTGTAAAATATTGGTCATCTCAATCTTAATTTCCTACCACCCCTGTTGTGTTTTGTGTAATGCAGCAGGAAGGGAGTACCTTAGCGGACCCTGACAAGGTGTCCCCTGAACAAGCAAGCCATGGCAACAGGAAGGGGACCTGGGAACGTGTAGTAGAGGTTGAGAAAGGGGGAGGGGTCAGAGAAAGACAGGAGAGAGAGAGAGAGAGAGAGAGAGAGAGAGAGAGAGAGAGAGAGAGAGAGAGAGATGGAGAGAGGAGGGAGAGGGAGAGAATGGGGGAGGGGAGCTGAGCACTCCTTATACACCTGGCTCCCAGCTCATACTTGGTGGTGGGAGGTGCAAGCTGTTACTACATAGCTGTGGGCAGAGCCTGGAGGAATTGCCATTGCTAGCAACCCCCCTCTCTCTGCTTTGGTGTTGTTTGGAATGCATACTTACTCGGTGAATATGCACGTGTAAATCCTGTTTTCTCTTGGAATCTACTTACTACACAAGGTCGCCACCACAGCCATGCCCCTGTAGCCCGTGGTCCTGTTTACCTGTGTGTATCTAACCCACGTGGAATAGTCTGGTAGGGCCTGAAGCTGTGGTTCTTGTTACCTCCTACCTATAGCGCTGCAGACACTTTCAGTTCGTTTTTGGTAAACAGAATTTAGTTTGTCCCCTAGTCCTTGTCCTATAAAGCTTGGCCACACCCAGTTGTGTAGCAGATGTGGGAAGGCTTGCTGATAACATAGCCAAGCTGGCACTGATTCTGGCTCTATTTGTGATTTCAGTTCCCATCTGAGCCCAGACCTCTTGGGCTCTAAATAATGCATGGCGCCTTTTATATCCCATCCCAAAGCTGGGGCCGGGAGGCTCCTCGGCGGCTTGCTTTCCTCACTCCTGCTTGCACACTCTGTGGCATGAAAATGGGGTCCCCCGGCAGCAGGGTCACACACCAGGTCTGCTGATGGTCCTCTTGCTAACGTCTAAGAATGCAGGAAAACTTAGAGGGGCCTAATGCATGTGGCAGGATTTCCTCATTTAGTGCGGCTTAATAATAATTCCTCTTCAAGAAAGAACTCATCTGGTTTTTTGTTTGTTTGTTTGTTTTGTTTTTGTTTTTTGAGGTGGGGCAGTCGTAGGTGTACATGTATGCCTTCGGTAGTGTGTTCTTTTACTGTCTTTTTCTACCAAAGTTTGGAACCCTTCCCCGGCTAACCTGCGAAATATGCTGGGTTTCTTTGATCCACAAGACAGCTAGTGATTGATGGATTTTTTTTTTTTTTTTCATCTTTGGTGGCAAATCCGCAGTGGCAGTACCTCAAAAGAAACAGAAAAATTCCCAGGGTCCCAGAGCCAATAAAAAGTAATTTAGTGACGAGTTCTGCTTTACCATGGATTCAGAAGCCATGCTTTCGACTACCCCACAATGTATGCTTTCTTATCAGAGTTTGAGGTTTTTGTTTTTCGGTTTAAGTGTTAATAAAGGAACTTAGGGCTGGGAAGATGACCCAGTGATTAAAAGCATGCACTGTTCTTCTACAGGACCTGAGAAAGAGGTCTCAGCATCCATGTTTGGCTCTGACAACTGCTTATATTGCCAGCTCCAGGGGGTCATACACCCCCTAATAGTACCTGCATTCTTGTGTACATACCTACACATGAATACACATCATGTAAAAAAATAATAAAAATCCATTCATAAAATATAGGAGTTTTTTTTTTTTAAAGGTCATCTAATTTCAGAAAGGAGACTTCAGAGTCAGCTCTGAGATGGAGATAATGTTGCTAGTGACTGTGACAGAGTCCATAGGGAATAAACATGCAAATAGCTTGGGAGCAGATGTTGGGGGTCCTTTAAGATCCTGCCTAGAGGCTAGCAGCTTCTTCCGGACAGACTGCCGTCACGGGGCTGCCCTGGGTGCTTCCAGTTGGGTGCCCGAGTAACATCCCTGGGACCTTCCTGCGCCTTGCATATTGAAACCAAGAATGGTTCACTACAGACCAAATGTCCCCTAGGAGGAACAAATAGACCCATGGTTGGGAACAACCATCCCCAAATATAGCATGCTTTAGAACCTTGCAACAAGTAGTGATGGCCACGGTGACCCTCCAAAAGGTATGTAACCATGGTAACCATGGCCTGGTGCTTTTCTCTTGAGAACTGCATATATTTTCTGCTTTTTTCCTCCAGTTTATCAGTGTTGGTCTTAAATATTAAATTTGCATTTACATCAAGTAAAGGTAGTCAAGGGATCTAGCTCCTTATTGGCATGCCTGAGACCATGGATTCCATCCCCAGAACTAACTAACTAACTAACTAACTAACTAACACTAACTAACTAACTAACTAACTAACGAAATAACTAACTCAGTCAATCAATCAATCAATCAATCAATCAATCAATCAGGTAAAGGTGTTACTATAAGGCAGGCTTTACACCTGCAAAGGCCTCATTGAACATCAGACTTTTGATTTTGTTTAAAAGGACTTGGTGTTAATTAAAGAGAATGAGGGCAGTGGCCAAAGAGAGAAGCCACCCTCACTGCTAATTCAGGGTCCGACACCATGTCTGATATAGGCTTGGGGCTGCCAGAGTTCAGGTTGCTTAAAGACGTTGTGGAACCCAGTTTAATGTTAAATCCTTTCATATTTAACACAGGCTCCAGTGAGTAGACAAGGCTGTCAGGCAAACAAAACAAAGTTGGTCAGTCGCCCCCTGAGCCTCATTAATCATGCTTTTTGAGAGTTTTATTGGCACATACCCTGCAACCCACAGTCTGTGTGTGCTGCCTTGGTTTAAGAATCAGGACTGAAGAGCCAAGGCACAGAAACTGAGCCAGGTGAAGTAAGATATAGTCAGGTCACTAGTCACACAGTTACAAGAATCTGTTCTTGGGGACCCCCCCCCCCACACACACACAACCTGAGTATCTTTAGCCCCTATCAAACCTATGCACTGGGTCTATACATCACTGGCTACTCTGTCAGCCCTCCCCTGCAGAGCAAAGGAAGTCTGCTCCTCGGTTTTGGTTCTGCTGCTTGCTTTAATCTGAGTGTACACTTATTTGTCCTTTTTTAAAATCGGGGGTTTCCCAGTCTTCAAACCGTCTCTGGCTGCCCAGAGCTCAGGTAGCAGAGCCCCACCCCCTGCCACTAGCCGCAGCTCAATTCGGAATGAACTTAATGTGAACTAAGAATTCTTAAATCTTGTTGATATGTTGTGCTGTTGAGCCATATTTCTTTCTTGGCCTTGTGGTAAATGATTCTAGCTTGCTTGGAGATGGCAGCGACTCCTGAGAGAATGGTAAGCTGCTAGTTCCTCCTCATGGTCTGAGATTGGTGCAGAGCTATAACATTTTAGAATCCTAACGCCAGACTACTTGGGATGTCAAAGAAAATGGATGGTCTCTCCTTGGGGATCTTTCTTTGGGGATCGGGTCTGTGATCACAGAAGGGTCCTTGATGGTAGAGAATTCTAGAACTGGATGACTGAGGTGTCGTCGCCGTCAGCTGTCTGTTCTGTCAGTGTTAGCTAAAGGTTTTATACAAAAGGTGTCTTTGAGACTTATATACATACTTGCCTCATATCTGGCCATCTCTTCTTTGGATATTTTTCACTAAAATCCCTGTTGCCTGGTACCTCCACACGATTATAGAAACTCAATAGCCACTATGCTAAAATAAAATTTTATAAGTTGGAGTAATTTTTCTTTTCATACTCTTTGGAACCAGTCCAGGAAAAGAAAATCTTGTTTCCCAGTTAGGAAGAAACAAAAACAAAAAACAAAAACAAAAAAAAAAAAAAAACAAAGCAAAACAAAGCAAAACAAAACAAAAGGCAATTAAATTTGGGAGGAGGGTGGGGAAATTTTAAAAGCTTATACCATAGCTTTAAAAAATGATCTTAAATAGAAATCTAACAGTGGGTTAAGAAACTGTATCATCCCCATCCAGTTATTTTGGGTAAATTACTGATAGTACCCAGATTCATTTCCACAAATGCATGGTTCTAATAAGTGGAGAAATAATATATTAAGAACAAACTGTAGCATTATGAGATTTCATGTCAGAAGTCCATTCTAAAAATTAAGGCTAATAGTCTCCTCTCATGGATCCGGTACAGATGGACTTTGACACTGCTATAGATGAAAGTTGTAAAGATTGAATGAATCAGGACAGGTGGTAAGGGGTGTGGAAACAGCCTGAGTAACTCCTGTGATTCCTCATGGTTCTGGCTTCCTGATAGTTCTGTCTTCCTGGACCCCTGTGCCCTCGAGCTGGGGATTTTGAAATGTCACACGTCTTCAGATATAGGACTAGCTCTAGGAATGGTCAGACGCTGGTGGGCAGTACCGAGGACAGTAGTATTCCTACCCACACAGCTATGGTTAGATGATCATTTGTGGCTGCAAATAAATGTACCTTCCTCAAGCCTGTTCAGCACTGAAGCCCTGTGGAGAGCTCAGGCCCCTCCTGAGGAGGAGCAAGAGAGGCCATTTACTCACTGGATGCTGCTGACATTTTACTAGGACACAACATCGATTCTACCCTTCCATCTTTTGAGATAGGGAAGAACTTTCTGAAGGATGGTCTGATAGGTTCTTTCTGACCTGGCATTGAAAGGAAGACGAAGGGGAGATCAGCCGCAAGGAAAAGGTTGGAATTTAGAGAACAGCATTGGGCAAGAAAATGTTTCCTGCCCTTTCCTCCCAGCTCGAATGTTTCCAAGTTCTGCAAATCAGCGCTCTTCTCTCAGGAGTGTGGAGAGCTGCACTTTGGCTAACTTTCTAAATCAATACCAGTCAGGAGCAGAGGGGCTGCTGCGAGGCCCAGCGCACCATCTGCAAAGGCCCACCATGCAGCAGTCATGCAGCCCGGAGTAAATCCTACAGAGCTTTCATTTCCACTCTTCTTCCCACCTGGATATTTCCCCTGCCTCTCGTCCTTCCTACCTGATGAAATCAGCTTCCAAGCTCAGCACTAAGAAAACCTTAATTCTTCTCCAGCGGCTACTGCGTCCATCTCTCCTGTGCCTCCGTTGGCAGCTGTTGTTGAGCCTTTGCTATGGCCCTTATCCCAAGCAAGCACATGATTAGTAGACATAGACTTCCTGCCATCTAAGAGGTGGCCAGCTCCTCCCTGGGTGGATATACATCGAGTGCTGACGACACGCAGTCAGCTTCAAGGAGGAGACCCAGGAGGTTGCCATCAGGTGTGGAGAGAGGCATACGTCTTAGGGTTTCCATCGCTGTAATGAAACATCATGACCGAAAAGCAAGTAGAGTAATGGAAAGGGTTTATTCTGCTTGTACATCTCTGCCCTGTTCCGGCCACAGCACTTACGTGGGGAGGAGCAGAGGTGCTGCTGAGCCGATGACACGCCTGACCAGGGGCTCAGAACGCAGGCCACCATAACGGTGTACAGTTTCCGTTGTCTTCCACTTTGGCTTGGGGGCCTTGACTTTTACATTCGAAGAAGGGATCTACCCAGACCAATGAGTTTTAATGGTGATTTTGCCTTTTGAGAGTAAACACTGCAAGCCCAGTACCTCACATTTGTTAGCCTCGTTAACTGTTTCTATTGGTTCATACACATGGATGTGATTCATCGAATTCCCCTGGGATCTGTGTCATCTTATGTCTTGGGGACCTGAGTCTGGAGAGGTGGAATGAACTTTGATCCCACATTATGAGAGTACTAGCTGAGGCTGCTGTGCCTTCTCCTCTCACTCTGGTTCCAGTCACACATGAAGGCCAACATCAGGAGAGATGACTTGGCCCGACTATGAGAATGTGTATTTTTTTTTAAAGGCAATGTGGTATTAATGTCCTCAGTTTGGCAAGCCAAAAAGCTTTATTAGTTCAACAAAATTACGCACGGCTTTTCTGAATGCAAGCAGTATAAATTGCTAGCAATGTAAATGGTGCTTTACAAAGTAGAATCCTGAATGGGGGTCAAGAAGGACATTAAATGACTTTACATCCTTATCATTTAATTTGTCTAGTTAAACATGTAATTGTAGCTATCATGTCAGGGATCTCAAAAGGGACAGGATGGACAGAATATATATATACATATCCCCCTGGTATTTATTAGGCTACCTTACATCACAGGTTCATATAGTTCAACAATGGCTGTCTCACACTGTTGTCAACAAGAATCCAATAGTTGTCTGCCTCAGAGGTTGGATGTTGAAACAGTTCCGATCTCAACCTTTTTAATGCTGTGACCCTTTAACATAGCTCCTCATGTCGTGGTGATCCTCAACCACAAAATTTATTTTTGTTCTCACTCCATAACTATGATTCCTAACAGTAGTAAAATTACAATGTAAATATTTTTTGGAGATACAGGGTCTCCAACTGAGTTGTGACCCACAGGTTGAGAACCACTGTCCTAGAGGATTTCTGTAGTCTCTGACTAGATCCAGAATAAATTGAATGTGATATCAGTAAAGGAATGCAGTAGCAACAGGGGAGCCTAGACTTGCCAACAAAAGTCAAAAGCAAACAAGCAAAGAGCAAGTTTGTTTTCTAAGCTGGGCGGTGGTGGCGCTCACCTTTAATCCCGGGACTCAGGAGGCAGAGGCAGGTGGATTACTTAGTTTGAAGCCAGCCTTGTCTACAGAGTGAGTTCTAGGACAGGCAGGGCTACACAGAGAAAACGTGTCTCAACAAAACAAGACAAAAATAAGGTTTTCTTCTTCCATGTTCTCTTATCTGGGCTGCTTCAAAAGGTACCATCCCCATTTAGAGTGGGTGCTCGCTACTTCACATAATGTGAACAAATCCCACACAGAAATGCCCAGTGGCTTTGACTTTGAGTAGACTGCAGAGCTGGTCAAGCTGGCAACTGTGATTAACAAGCACACACACAAAATCTTTGGAAAGTCATAAAAATACCAAAAGAAAAACGTACTGAAATCTCTCATTCACATATGCTTATTTATTTTAACAGTTTATTGTATAGAAAAAACTTGATCCTTTTTATGCTGCAGAATCCTTTATTTTTATTTATTTATTAGATATATTCTTTACTTACATTTCAAATGATTTCCCCTTTCCTGGTTCCCCACTCCCTGAAAGTCCCATAAGCCTTCTTCCCTCCCCCATTCCCCAATCAAGCCCCTCCTGCTTCTCTGTCCTGGTATTCCCCAACACTGCTGCATGGAGCCTTTCTAGGACCAGGGCCCTCTCCTTCCTTCTTCTAGAGCATCATTTGATATGTGAATTGTATCTTGGGTATTCCGAGCTTCTGGGCTAATATCCACTTATCAGTGACTGCATTCCATGTTTTGGTATTGGGTTACTTCACTTAGGATGATATTTTCCAGTTCCACCCATTTGCCTTAGAATTTTATGAATTCATTGTTTTTAATCTCTGAGTAGTATTCCATAGTGTAAATATACCACATTTTCTGTATCCATTCCTCCATTGAGGGACATCAGGGTTCTTTCCAGTTTCTGGCTATTATAAATAAGGCTGCTATGAACATAGTGGAGCACGTGTCCTTATTACATTCCGGGGAATCCTCTGGGTATATACCCGGGAGTGGTATAGCAGGGTCCTCGGGTAGTATCATGCCCAGTTTTCTGAGGAACTGCCAGACTGATTTCCAGAGTGGTTGTACAGCTTGCAACCCCACCAGCAGTGGAGGAGTGTTCCTCTTTCTCCACACCCTCTGTGCTGCAGAATCCTAACACATAAGCACATGCATATTCTTTTCTCTAAAGGAAAAGCTGGAATTTTATCATGAGGACTTTTTTCATTGGAGATAGGGGAGTTTGTCACGTAGCTGATCACGGTTCCTCTCTGTAGCTGAAAGTTGAAGAAAGAGTGAGTTCTTCCTTAAACCTAGAAGACTATTCCTCTCACCATCTGCTTGAGTCTCACCAAAGAAGCCAGGTCAGGGTTAAGAGTAGAGGTATTGTGAGGAGGGGAGAGATGGGTGTGCTGCCAGTGAGCAGTGAAGCAATGTTTTGCAAGTGGGTTCCCTTTGCAACACATTCCATTCATTTGAACCACGTTGTTGTTTATTTTGCTTCATTGGATTCCGAGATGGAAGAATCGTTTTTTTTTTTTTTTTTTGGTTTTTTGTTTGTTTTTTTTTTAAACTTGAAATGTGTGATGTTGTTAAATTGAAAGCATGGGAGACAGAACAACAATAACAGCTACTCATAGAGGTAATGCCGGAGGAGCTAGGATTTGACACGCACAGCCCTACTTTTTGTCAACAGGCCAGGCCCCCGGTGGATGCTCTCCAGCTTTTCACTCCTCAAGACGAGCAGTTTCTAATCAAGGTCTTGATGTTTTGTGGACACGTCCGAAATTGGAATGCACGTATTTGTGTGTAGTTGATTTGGTGAATAAGATTCCCTTTGATTTCCCTCTCCGAGGAGGGACAAGCGTCCCCTTCTGAGCGCCAGGCTCTACCCTGAAATGCTTCTCCCCATTCCCAATAGCCAGCGTACTTGCCTCTAACAGCATTTGAGAAGACAAATGCTCCTCTGCTAGGCTGCAAATGGATTAAAGCCATGCTGATCCTCATCTGTCAGGACAATTAACATGAGGGAAACACTTGCCCTACTTACAGCACATGGGGGAGGGGAGGGCCTGGGAGCTCCCTGGTGTCGCTCCTAAGATTAATGTGGCCCCGTGGGCAGCAGAGAGCACTGGATTTATTTTCCGAGCATTACATGGATTTACAGGGATGACAGCAGCTGCTAAAAGCACAGACTGTGTTCCTAAAGGGTGTCTGTAGGGTTCTGAATGAGACGTGGAAGAAATGTGACCGGGGCTATCTGGAGGTGCGTGAGGGAGATGACTAGCGTTTCTAACTGTAACGCGGGACTTATTTATTGATCACTTTGCATTCTCCTCGTGTTTAAGCCCCTTTGAATTCAAGGCTTAACCAGAACCTGGCTTCATTGAGGTTGTATAAATATTATTATAAGAGTTTCACGAAGTAAGTGGAGAAAGATAGAAGTGGCTTCAAATGCTTTGTAACCACAGCTCTGTTTGGAGAAGGGCTGCAAACCTGCTTGAATTCCATTAGAGATGGTTTTGTGCCGCTGCTGTGTGGGGCACAGGGAAAGGGACAGAGAATGCAGCGATCAAGGAGGAGATATCTAGAGGTGACATGGGAGAAGATGGAGGCTGACACGGCAGTATAGAGGTCAGCCTGCGTGACACTATTTACCGGAGCGCTGGATCAAATTTTAATGATAAGAAACCTAGAGAGGAAGGAAGGCAGCTGTTGGCAGGGGCATAGCCATCACCGCAAGGAACAGACTTTGGGGCGAGGAGGAAATTCTCATTGACTGAGCACTTAGGGCGGAGTGGTGTGTGAAAGTGTTTCTTTCAGCTCTCTTTCCTGAAGGGACCCTCATTGCATACCCTGGGGCCGTTCTCTCTCCACGCTCGGTGTCGTCTTCTCATTTCTAAAATTCTCCATTGTGCCCCCACCATGACTTTGGTGTTTGAATTAGACACTTAATCCGTTTGCTGGGACATCTTTGCGTGTCAGAAGTCCCGTGACCCTAGGCTACTTGTTTCTGACCCAGAGCAGCAGATAGGGAGGGTCTTCGAGCATCCAGAGCGCAGGCAGAGGGGCTGTGCACGGCGCATCGCCACGCACACTCGGCCTCGGCGGCCTGTCTTCCTCTGCAGTCTCCGCGCTCAGCTCACCTCCTGTGTGGTTCCCATTCTACCCAGGGCATGGTTTGATGTGAAAGTCCCTCCTCTGCCTCTTTCTGTGGTGGCAACTGTTGGGACAGTTGTTCATGGGGACAGTATCCCCAGAATGTTTTTTTCTTTTGTTTTTGGTTTTGTTTGTCTTTTAAATTCTTTCAAAAGTGGAGTGAATCTTAGATAAGGGGTAGAAAAGATTCTGACCTAATTTGCAGACAAGAGAAACATTTTTATATTGAGGCATGGTTTTGAATTAGTGCAGATTAGAAACTACGTAAACTCGATTAAGGACACTTTTAGTATAAAAAGCTGATTGCATCTGTTCAGCCATTAGGACAATAATTGGAAGTCTGTGTGCTCACTTGGGACAGTCCATACAGAACCCCACTAACTTAATAATACACACATATTATGATAATAGCTTCTTAAAGAAAAACCAACATGTAAGTTAAACACATTGAAAGGATCATGGAGACATCTAACAGTCATTACAAACTTGACTTTTTCACGTGTGATCTCTTTAAATGAGGTGATTTTAGTGGAGAAAATTGCTTGCTGTTAATAATTGCTTACAACCCTCTACAGAACCAAATCTTTGGATCCAACATTGCCGGTTGTTTTCCAATCCGATGGCGGAGGTCCGTGACTATCAAGGCCTAGGTTTTCTGTCTCTGTGTCTGTGAGGTATTTGTGGGATGATTTCCTAACCACTGCCCCAAGTCCATGTTGTGTAATTGTGCAAATAGCATGGTGACCTCCACGATGCTTGGTTGGGCTTTTCCATAGTTACCACTGCAGAGGGATTGATTAATGTTAATCTTTAGCACGGATCCATTCAGTGCCCGCTTTCTGGAAGGTAGAGTGCCGGGTGCTCTAGAAGCGGTCAGACACAATTTCCCATCCTCAGGAGTTCACTGACCAAGTACAGAAGGCTCAGCTCCAGAAGCAGGACCATAGAGACACTGTGAGTCAAGGCATGTTGGGAAGCAGATGGTTTCTGGTAGGGGTACAGCAAGCCCCACAGGCAGAGAGGGGGGCTGTCTTCAGACCCTGTTGAGGAATTTGAACTCCTATCTGAGGGTAGCCACTGGAAAGTAGTGGTTGTTTCTATTTTTCTTTTAGTGAGAGAGGGATACAGTTAGAATTGTATCACAATGTTCACTATGCTTTGGAGAACCGTTGATGTTGGAGGCTGGGAGCAGGAAGCCATTTAAAAACCCCTTTGTCTCCATCCAGCTAAGCAGTGGTCCCTCAGTTAGCATGGGGATGGTGGACATGCAGAGTGGACTGTTTCCAGAAAGATTTTTGAGACAGAATTGAAGAAATTCAGAAGAATGAAAGCTATGGAGGAAGAATTTGGAAAGGACCCCGAGCCCTGACTTAGACGAATGATCCTGTACTACCTGGTTCTTGGCCTTATTTATTTGTTTATTCAATTCAAAGCTGGATGACTGACAGTTATTCTGGTGCATCGGTGGGGCGCTGGGCTTGCAAGGCAAGAAGGGAAGCTGAGCTTAGGGGGTGTGGAGTCTGTTCTTCTGGGTAAGTCACTGGATGCGTGGGTCTGGAGCACAAGGGAGCTGTTGACCCTTGTCTGTGTTGGTTTCGGAGATCAGTGTCTCATTCCTCCTGTGTGATGGGGAATGTTCTAGAGATTAAGTAAGAGACATCTTTGGTTTTGAGAATTATGCTTCTGTAAGTACTGGCCTTACTTACGTACAGAAGTAAGTTTTTAAAGCTGGGGCTTGAGTGGCGGCTGTTGGCCTGGGAGTGCCGCACAGCCTGCTATAGCCTGATCTGTGGTGCCGACCCTTTCTGTTCTACCCCTTCTGTTCTGCCCCTTCTGTTCTACCCCTTCTGTTCTACCCCTTCTGTTCTACCCCTTCTGTTCTACCCCTTCTGTTCTCTGGAGGTATTTTAACTTATAGGCAGAAGGCAATGGGGATGATTTCTCAGGGAGAAATTTAAATGCAAAACTACCTCCCTTTAGCTTGGGAGAGAGAGAGAGAGAGAGAGAGAGAGGGAGAGAGAGAGAGAGAGAGAGAGAGAGAGAGAGAGACTGATCAACAAACTACTTTTCTTTCATTTTCTTTCTGTCTTCCTTCCTTTCTCTCTCCCTCTCTCTCTCTTTCTCTCTCTGTAATCTAGCTTGTTGAAAATTAGCACAGGATGTAGCTATCAAGAGTGGAGAGAAAGTAGATTGGTTACAGATGGTTGTGATCAGGGGCAGTAAAGTTGGGCCTGTTTAAAACAACAGTATTTAAACATTTTCTTCTTTTCAAAAGAATTTATTTTATCTTTAATTATGGGTTTATTCGGTGTGTGTGTGTGTGTGTGTGTGTGTGTGTGTGTGTGTAGGGGTGTGGTACGTGCATGTGAGGGCAGGTACCCTAGGAGACCAGAGACTGGGGTTTGATTGGGTTTCTCTAGAACTGGGGTTACATGTGGTTGAGAGCCATCTGATGTAGAAGGTATACAAGGAACTGAACTGTGGTCCTCTTGAAAGATAGCACACTCTTAATTGCCAGCCCACCTCTCTGGCCCCTCAAACATTGTTCTTTTTAAATCTAGACCTGTGCTGATCACACACTAAGTTCATCTCAAGACTCATTCATAGCCTGTGACCTATAGGCTGAACATTTCCTGAAAACCACTCTAGGGGACAGAGCAGTTGGGCATGATCCTTACCGCTTTCTTAAAGCAAAATACAGTTTTGAGTGCGTTTTTAACAAGGCCCTGTGATTGATCTCTAATTAATCTCCTTCCAGCAAATTTGCCACCACATACAAATCCCACACAGCCTCCTGCCGGGGCTTCGGAACTAGTCAAACAAGGCTTTTGAAATCATCACCTCTGTGTCATCATCTTTACTTCCCTGTCACTGTTTCCCTCCAGTTTGAGTGGCTAATTGAACACTTACTACAGTGATCTAATTTGCATCATTCCTGTCAAATGTGCCACTCCGTGAATAGCTAAATTAACTTAGTCTTCCTGGAATATACCCAAATGCTGAGAACCATTTAGGACCTTTCAAACTGATTTGGTCTATTAGATCTGTCCTGAGATAAGCAGAATAAATAAGTCCCTGCAATCAAAGGGAAGCTAATTGCAGTACCTCTCTCTAGCTTTGAGTCATCAAAGCTTGGCTGTTTCAGGCATATACCCTAATGGGGCTCATGATTTTGTTTGTTCTGTGTCTGATAATTCTTAGTTCAGTTTACATTTGCACTGTTAATATTCATTTTCCAAAATTTGTTGACGTGCCTATTCATTTTCAAGAATAATAATTCATTAGTTTTTCCTTTTCCAGGGCAAATCTATGCATGACCTTTCTACACGTCAAACAACACAGGAGTCAGGGAACAAGACTTGCTTCTCTTACACCTTAGTCTCCATCTCCTCCTTAATGAGTGTTGATAGCTTAGTTCTTATTAGTTGGTGTTTTCCAATACCTATCTAAGTGCACACAATATATGTACTTATTTATGTGGTGAACATTTTTACAAATATTAAATCAGACTGTATGTATATTCTAAGCTTAAATTAAAACAAAAACAAAACTAGCTTTCTCTATAAAATGTCCAGTAAATACTATCCTTTTTCAGTCCTAAAATATGTGTATTCATTCAGTTTATTATAGGTAGAATTTAGCAAATTTCATATTTAGTATATTTATTTTCTATTACTCTAGTGCAGTGATAAACACTTTTGGAAATGGGTTCTATTATCACAAGAAAACGGGTGGGTCTAAAGTAGAGCTATTAAGGTGTTAAATACTGGTAATCTATACCAACAGTCTGGGCTCAGATCACCACAATTCTCTCCAGGTTTCACGAATAGGTTGGTGTTTATTAAGTCCCTTCAGAGAGGGGCTGGGAAACAGATAGATCCAGAATATTAATCTCAGCCAGCTTTTTAAAAAATATTATCTTGTCTCTACCCTTCTCTGCTATGGTCAGTTAAATGTTTTTGATCAGTCTTAATACTTGTATGTGTGTGTGCACACATACAGGGCCATACATATGTGTTTCCTTGCAAAGTGGGCTAGACCGGGCACCCAGCGAGCTCCAGTGATTCACTTATACCTGCTTCACTTTGCCACCACTGGCAATTCAAGTGCACGCTACTGCCCCTGGCTCTTTCCAATGTGAGTTCAGGGGACCTTGATACTCTGAGCCATCTCTGCATCCCTGCAAATGAATTATATATTCTAGCTAGCTCATATAAAAGACAAAAATCCTAGTATTTTACTTACAAGCTATTAACCTAGATTGGGAAGGTTGTGAGCTATTCTAACTTATACCCCAGCCATGACTCTTGTTACTTCTTGTTGATTTTTGCCTTGGTTATTTCTGCTTCATTAGTCTGTCCTCAGGGAGCACTTCTCCAGCCACGTGCTCTTGGTCCATCTCCTCTCATGGTGGCCTCCCCTTCTCCCTTTCTCCTTTCCTCCTTCCCTTCCCTTCCCTTCCCTTCCCTTCCCTTCCCTTCCCTTCCCTTCCCTTCCCTTCCCTTCCCTTCCCTTCCCTTCTCCTCCTCTTCCTTCTTCTTTCCTCCTCCTCCCTCTTCTCCCCCCTTCCTCCCTCTTCTCTCCCTCCACTTCCTCCCCTTCCTCCTTCCCCTCCTTCCCCCTCCTTCCCCTCCTCCTCTTCCTCCTCATTCGTTCTTCTCCTTCTCTTTCCTCCTCCTTCCTCTTCCTCCTCTCCCCTCCCCTCCCTTCCCCTCTCCTCCCCTCCTCTCTTCTCCTTCTCTTCTCTTCTCTTCTCTTCTCTTCTCTTCTCTTCTCTTCTCTTCTCTTCTCTTCTCTTCTCTTCTCTTCTCTTCTCTTCTTTTCTGGTCTCCTGAGACCCCTCACTTGATCCTCAAGCCACATCTTTCTGTCTCTACTGTCCAGTCATAAACACTAGCCATTTATTGACCAATTAACTTTAAATTGGGGAGCAGGGCTTACACAACAAAAACCTTAGAATAACACTCGTCTGGAGAGTAACCAGCTCTGGGGGTTTAGAATTCAGCATTTGTATACACAGCACCAGACCATTCCATAACACTCCACTCTACAAAAATAATACTGGTGTTAAGTAGAGTATCCATGTTTGCTTGGGATTAGGTCTTACTCACTAACATTCTGATTGTGGCAGTAAGAGTAAAAGTTTTGTGGTATCACATTCCAAAGCCTTATAGGTTAAATATCCTTCATGATGATTTTATATTTATCTTGAAGAATAGACAAATAGTTCAGATATCATTGGAAGGCAAAGGTGAGATTTTATATGACAATAAACACAATACTGTTATTTAAAGCAATGTTAAAGCTGGGTATAGTAGCTTACATCTGTAATCTCAGACTTGGGAGGCAGAGACAGGAAGATCATCATGAGCATAAAGCCAACCTAGGTTGTGGAATGAGATCCTATATTGAGCAAACCAAAATAGAAGTGGGGAAGGGTAAATAACACAAAGTGTTTAGCTCTAGTTATTCAGCAGTACTAGGATAAACATAAGGCAACAAAGTTAAGTATGTTATTAATCTATGTAATGAAATTTTAGAGCTTTGAAAATTGACTATATTAAACACACTAAAGAAAATCTAACTGCTGATCTGATCTAGCTTAAAATAATTTCCTAAACAACAACAACAACAAAAAAAAAATAGAGTAAAATATATACATTTAAAAATTCATGGAGACAATATAAAAATATAAAACACCAGTTCTGCAAACACTGTATAAATTGAAGGATGAAAAGCCAACTGGAGAAGGACATTACAGTATGTACAGTGGTCAGTGACCATAATACATATTACGTACTAGAAATTAGCACCCTACCAAATGATCAGAGACCATGAACAGATAAATAAAAGCACATGCTTTCTAGATTTATATAACTTCTCTTAATCAAAGGAACTGAGATGAGTTGTCCTTTTGGAACCAAAGTGCTCCATCTTAAAGTATTTGATACATGTAGAGTTCCTGGTATTAAGTAGAGGGCAGAGTGGAGAAATGCAAAGTAGGTTAGTAGGACAGTTCAGAGAGGCACTGCCTATGGGATTCAGCTCCTCCTCCTCCTCCTCCTGTTCTTTTTTTTTTTTTTCCCCGAGACAGGGTTTCTCTGTATAGCCCTGGCTGTCCTGGAACTCACTCTGTAGACCAGGCTGGCCTCGAACTCAGAAATCCACCTACCTCTGCCTCCCAAGTGCTGGGATTACAGGCATGAGCCACCACCACCCGGCCCTCCTCCTGTTCTTTTTAGGCAGGGTCTCATGTCGCCTAGGCTGGCCTTAAACTTGCCATGTAGCCAAAGATTGCCTTAAATGCCTGACTGTCTGCCTCCATATCCTGAGTGCTGGACTTGCAGGTGAGCACCCATCACCAGGGCTTGTGCACAGGAGGCCACACCCTCTACCAACCAAGCCTCAGCCTCAGCACTAAGGCTGCTGACCGAAGGATTCTATAAGAAGGGAAATTGTCCACTCTTCTAGTGATTGGCTTAATTGGTTATTACCTAAGTTTCACTACATCAGACACATTGAGTTAAGAAGTGCATTTGGCCATAAGTGGTTTCTTGGGGGTTTTGTAGCTTAGTTGATTCTAGGCTGTTAGTTTCAGAGGTAGAAAAACTACACAGTTTTCCACTGGCATTGTAACAGAACAAGTGTGTTTCAAAGGGGAAGCCATGTACAAGGTTAAGTAAGAATTCCCTAGCTATATAGTTACAGGAAATAGCAACTTGAGGCCAAGGCCAATGAAAGGAAGGATGAAACATACCAGCCTCTAAACCTTGCCTAGACCATTAGGTAATGTTAAGAGGTGAACTGTTGCCTGAATGCTTACTTGCATTGCTTTGTGGTCACAGGGACAGAAGCTTGCCAGTTGTCTCAAGAGTCCAGTGGGGACTTGACCAGTTATTGCTGTGAATAGACACCATGGTCATGGCAACTCTAATAATGTAAAACATTTCATAGGGGCTGGCTTACCGTTTCAGAGGTTTAGTCCATTATCTTCATGGTGGGAAGCATGGCCACACACAGGCAGACAGACATACATGGTGATGGAGGAGCTGAGACTTCTACATCCAGATCAACGGGCAGCAGGAGCATTTGAAACTTCAAGGCCTAGCCCTAGTGACACACTTCCTCCAGCAAGGTCACACCTCATAATGCTACTCCATAAACAAAATATATGAGCCTACGGGGCCATTTTTCATTCAAACCAGCACAATCAATGTTAAGGCAAGTACCCGTTTATTTGAACTCAATAGTGTTCTCTTGGTATGAGTTGTCCATTGTCATGTTTTTATGGTCTTCCATTCTTGAACTTGGCGAAATGGTATGAGATATTCTCTCACAGGATTTTAATTCTTTTCTCTCCTCAGTATTTGGACGGCTTCCCATGTTAGTTTTTCAAGGTCACACTACTGTGTTGATGAAGGTACAAAGACTGTAAGATGGATTATGGGGCTAGGGAAGAGGGGGCCTTCCTCATCTTTGGGTTGCTGGGGCAGAGTAAATACCCAGCTTTAGGACTTCTGTTGTGATAAGCAGACCAGATGTCTTTGAAGCTCTCTGTGCCTAGAAACCACGCAGTGTCTGGAGAGTTCTTTGCTTGTTCTCGGGAGCTACCCAATGACTACCCATGCAGTGATATGTGACACTGAACCTCCCATTTGGGTTCCTACCTTTTGCTTATATGTGCATTTTGGTCTTTGTTGTCTGACTGTTCAACTGAAGTTTGATAAATTTGAGGGTAAAGATACAAGCCAACGGGGACTGAGTGCTAAAACATCTTAAGTTTTCTTTTTCTCCCTTCAGTCATTAGGTTCAAGAGAAAAGCTCCTTACCTGACTGGAAATTATCTTCTACCATGTTGTGGGCATGCTTTGCAAACTTGTCTCAAGATGTAGTTGTGATCAGATGTTTTGTGCTGGCTGTAGGTGTTGGGCAAACTGTCCAAGACATGACCACACTCTCCCCTCACAAAACAGAAATGGGTCATACATGCATCCAGTGTTTTTAATGCCAAAGTTGTGGAAACACATTTACCCATACTTTCAGTGGAGTTCTAGTTCATGATGCAGGAAATCCAATAAGAGATCCAAATATTCACCCTACGAGCTTAGAGTTCTTGCTAGCATCTGGTCTGGAAGTATCTGAATCTGATCCTCAGGATCCAAATGCCTTTGAAATTCAGATCCCTGAAGGCTCTTGTGGAGCCAAACACCCCGGATGCAATTGCTTGCATTCTAAGTAGAAACAGGCTCACAGATGAACTACAGTCCCTAATAGGACATTCTTTGGTTTTGGTTTTGGTATCTCTTTATGTAGGCCCCAACTGGACTGAAACTCACTGTGTAGACCAGGCTGGGTCTATTCACAGAAAATTTGCCTGCCTGTGGGAGTGCTGGGATGAATGGTGCTCACCACTGTGCCGGACACTGGCATGGCTTCTTATTAGACTTTATAAACAAAGGCAGGCGTACTAAAGTGTGGTCAGGGTAGCTGTACAGAGTCAAGTGCAGCAGTGACCTGTAATGTGTCATGGAACATTTTTAACAAGATTGTAATACAACACTTCTGTAAGCCCCCTCAAACGTCCATGTCCTTGGGAATTGGGATATGAGTGCTAATATTGATTAGCACCCATAGGACAGATAAAGAAATAGGTGTGTGTAGAGACACACTGGGCACTGAGGTAATTTAACAATTGACACCAAAGGAGGAGTGAAGCCCCCTTTTGTTTATGCACTTATGAGAGTTTCAGAAATGTAACTTCTTACTTGAGAAATAAAAAAAAAAAAATGTATACTGCCTCATTCTACAGGAGAAACATGATTCCACTTTGGAGCAGAAAGTCCATCAAAGACAAGAAGATGAAATCTTGAATAAAGGAACCACTTAACTCTTAGGACATAAAGAAAGGAAAAAATAAGACACCATATTAATTCTCTTTTTAAAAATCATCTCGTATGTATATGTGTATGTGTGTGTGTGTGCATGTATACGTGCATCTGTGTGTCTGTGTGTGCACACGCATGTGTTTGTGTGTCTATGTGTGATATCTTCTATACAGGTGTATATGTCCCAAAATACATCATCTGTGAAGTCAAAGAACAGCTTTGTACAGTTGGCCTCTCTATCCATCTTCATGTTGACTCTGGAGATCCAACTTGTGTGTCAAACACCATCGACCTAATCATCTCTCCAGCTCCTCACATTAACTACTTCTGCCCATGAAGATTTTTGCCCCTATCCTTGGAAAACAAATAGCAACAATCAGAGAGTCATTTGTGCATTCTTGCTAAAAATCCTCTGATATTCGTAGCAGAGTTTGGGATGTGTGGTTCACCTGTGTAATTCTGTCATTGCGGCTGTAGCTGAAGAGTCGGGTACTTATCCTTTCAGAGAAAATACTCTATTTAGCCAGAGTGGAGTTGGGCAGTGCATAATAGCCGGGACAGAACAGAAGCAGATTATTTGTGCCAATCTTGTGCATATTACCGGCTGGTATCAAAATTGCCTCTTGCTGTCTGAATAGCTAATATTAAAGAAATGAGGCGGTTTCTTTTCTAGACAGCCCTCCGGTTGTTCCTGAATTATGTTCACTTAGGAGAGCCTGGTTGCAAAGTTTTTCATTTTTCTCCTAGTGCATCCAACTTCAGAAGGCAGCTGGACACTGGAACGGAAGTCAGTGCACGTTAAGAAACATGCCCTTACGGGGTGGAGGTAGTATACACCTTTAGTCCCAGCACTTAAAGGCACAGGCAGGTGGATCTCTGTGAGTTTGAGTCCAGCCTGGTCTACAGAGCTAGCTCTAGGATAGCCAGGGATACACAGAGAAACATCGTTTTGGCAGGGAAAGAAGAAGAGGAAGAGGAAGAGAGAGGAAGAGGCAGATGTAGCCGCCGCCTCCCTCCCTATGTCTCCCCATAGGCACTATGGCCCACAGAGACCTTCTGACCTTGTACACTGAAGCCCTTGCCTGGTCAGTATAATGGGATCTGAATGAGAGTATTCTTTTCAAGATGCCTGCCATTGCTGCTTAGAGGTGTGAGGATGACATCCGAGGATTTGACACAACTGGGGACAGAAGAAAACAAAAGCCTGTAAGGGAATGTGTTTCAGAGGGACTGTTCTGTTCTTTAAGCCCTGTTCTGCTCACTGCCATCTCGTTTGTCATTCTCCGTCTGGCTTTCTTGGCTCCTGGAAGAATGGCTGTCTGTGTGGTCTATATGGCGTCTCCACCTGCTGTACTCTTCCTCTCCCCTTGGGTTCACCTCTTCCCTCTCTCTCCTTAACTTCTCACCAAGCAGATTCAAGAAGTCGGATTGGTACCTCCTCTTCCCTCGCTCGCTCCGCGACAGAACCCACTGGGTCTTGGATGGTGACAGTTCCAACATTTCCATGATGGAGGCTCCTGGGATGCTCTGGGCCTGGGGCGGAGGGGGGGGAGGGAGGGGGGAGAAGGGGAGGAGGGCAACAGGTTCTCCCTGGTTTCTGTTAGCCTTCTTTGCTCGGCTTACACTATCTTCGATTGCTTCTGCTGAGTCCCCTGCAGAATGTTCAGAGGCCATCGCTGCCTGGGCAGATGCTTCCCCGTGGCCCAGTGTGCATTCTGCGTGCCCTTTGTCTTGCATACTGTAAGACATAAAATGCAGGCCAGGAAAAGAGCTTCCTAGTAGAGTCCACTGTGCATCCACACTCTCCCTTCCTCTCCCTCTCTCTCCCTCCCTCACCCCAGATCTGTTTGCTTCACTCCTACCCGCTAGGAGAGTGTGGATCAAAAGAGAGCCATAAGCACATAGCGTGCTGGTCCCTGTGCCCACAATATATATTATTTTGTATCCAGTGTCTAAAATTCAATTCACCATGGGACATAGTTTACCGTGTCTTACGATTTACACCATACGTGTGCTTCATCTTTGGTTTGAGACAGGACCTTACTATGTAGCTTCGACTACCTTCAAACTCAAAGTCCCCCTGCCTCATCCTGGGTGATGGGATTATAGGCATGCTCCCCATGCCTAGTTTTATACTTACCATCCAGCATACTCTAAAAACATATTTCTATGGAAAGTAGCCTCTATTTTTAACCAACCTTTTAAATATGCATGCATTTGAGTCTCTATGCATTGGCTGTCATGGGGAATGAAGTTCCAGGGTTTTTGTTTTTGTTTTTGTTTTTGTTTTCCCTAGCAAGTTTCAAAGAACAGGTCACGTGGTGTGGTGTGATATACAACTAAATGAATGTGAAAATACGCTCAGCATCTGGAATTTATCTGGGAAAAGGCACATATTTTTAGCAAAATCTTAAGGCTGTACGTGTAGGTATGAATACCTTAGAGCTCCCTGGTTGCCATGGTGATATGCATACACAACGTAAATAAGCTGGGAGTAGGCTTGCCGTGGCCAGCACGGGATAACAACCGCACCAGGTGTGCAAAATGCATCCCAGGAAAACTTGGTGGCTGTTTCTCCTCGAAACGGCTTGATGATTTTGTATGTTTTTGGTAAACATAACATTGCACCCCAAAAATGTAATTCCTAGAATAAGGTAGGTTCGCTTATTAACTTTAAAAATCTTGGGTTCATGGGCAACTTTTGAATTGATTGATTGATTGATTGATATTGATTGATGGATTGAATGATTTGAGGTTCCTTTAAGATGGTTATTGAGAGATGCAACTTGATAGTTGTTAGGTCTGCTTTCTCTGTCCCAGGAAGGGGGAAAGATGTCAAGACTCTGTAAAGAATCCAGACATTTGATTTCAAATTTAAGACATTGGATCTCTTTATTTTTTTCTGCACCAGCCCGATGGCCCAGGGGAAAGGATGCTATCCCTTCCGGTGTCCGTCACTTGGAATCAATGCCCTTCTCGGTGGCTGCCATTCTCTGCGTAGTCCCAAACCCTGGAGCTATGTCACCATCACAGGGTCTTGGCTGCTACACATCGGGAGATGAAGCATGCCCCCAGTGCTGTGCGGAGTCACAGTTGCCAGGGCCGAAAGCGAAGGAAAGTCAGAAAGCGAGTGTTGCGCCACCGCCTCTGCTTTTCTTTGTCACATGCAAAGAAAAGCCCACTGCCATTGCTCTGTTTGCTGACTTAGCTTTTTGCCCCGGTGCATGCTGGTACAGAATGAGAGAGCCATCAGCCTGGAATGGATTCCAAGAGGCTGCGTTCTGTAAACTCTCAGGCAAGACTGCACCCGCATTTAGCGCAGGGAAAGGAGATTCACCCCTGTCTAGAACCGTTTTCCAGGAGAGTGATTCCATAGCCCCGCCTACCTCCTAAGGCATAATGAGCTTCGATGTCAGCCTGCAGCCTTCACGCTGAAATGTAAACCTGTTATCTCCTGCTGCATAGGCTGCTAGTACCTGGAGTTCGCCCCGTGCTTGTCAGCTAGTACTAATTTGTCCTCCCTCCTTTCCCTTGAAGCGGAATAATCTCCTTCAGACTTGTTATGCTTTTCTGGGAGCCCAGAACTAAGCTCGATATCGTTGAATGTGGTGCTGTCTGCGCTGAGATGGGTGGGGAGACCCACTGGCAGGCTTCCGTTTCACTACCCCATTTATCCATCTCGGAATGAGCCGTGCATCTAAACTTACATTTCACTAATACCGCCTCATAATTAGCGGCTCAGAACTTTGTGTCACGGTGACTCTTTGGGCCCGAAGAGGCTCTTCCTGAGTATCAGGCAAAAGTTCTCTCAAGCCGCTGCTTCGAGTCCTGTATCTAGTAAGTCACAGTGTGGATTTCTCCATGGATGAGGCTCAGCTTGCAAGCTCCAGCCCTTATTTTTAGTCGTCGTCGCCACAGTGTTTCTCTTCACTATGACACTTAGACTTTCGTTTCCTATCTTTATCTAGGTTGGGAGTGCTCTATTTCTAAACAGTCTAGAATAGTCTAGAATGCTTTCATTCTTTTTTTTTTTTTCCTGCCCTCGGTGAACAAACTGAAGCAACTTTAGAGGCCCCTTGGGTTTGCATTCTAGTGCTGTGTCTGCAAGAAGGTAAGACTAGGCAAGGTAGACATGGCAGGAGAACCAGGAACTAGATGGAGCTCTTTTGCTGTGGCACGTTTTATCTAACGATCAGGCTAGCTTCATGCGCCTCAGAAAACACATAACCCTCCCTTGAGCCTTTGCTTTTTACCTCTGTATGACTACAGGGGAATTTTAGACAGCAAGTGAGTCTACTCCAAAACAATTCGAGGGACTAGCATCTTGTACGAGACTCTGTCACCAAGGTAGACAGACGATGGGTCTGTTAGAAGCTTGCTGGCATTTGTTGACTGCTGTGTGTTCTTCCATAGATTTCAGGGCTTTCCCCTACTCAGATAAAGTCAGAAACAACTGAATGCCCAAGCTAGCATTTCTTTCCCGAGTCTTCCACAGTCGGCTCTTGTTACTTTGTTTCTTCTCAGGGTGTTGAGGAGTTCCGTCCCAGCAGAAGAGTAACGATTTAGGAATCTTCTCTGTGTCTTTTGCTGTCTCACCTATAGTCAGTGAAGCTAGCTACAATGCCTACTTTATTAACTTCAGAGTTGGCCCCGGGTACTAAGAGGACGGAACCAAAAGAAGAAAATCATTTTGTAAGAGTGTGTACTGGCAAGTCCGTAAATGATAAAAATATAAGTGGAGGAGAAGAGGGAAGGTCCACGCTGTGTGTTAAGATAATGCTGAGCTGTTGCATGCCTGTCCAAATTGCTGCTGTGTTGTGGTTTCTAGACACAAAGTGGGAGGGGCAGGCTGGCTTCAAGGGAGAAGCACTCCTCAAGGAAAGGGGATGGAATGCTGTCTAGCCGGACATAAACCGCAGGCTTCTGTGGCGCGCTTGCACTGAGCTGCAGCTCTGACAGCTTTGGGGATTTGGCAAGGGAGTGAGAAGCACATAGGCCTTGGCTTAGACCACCGCTGGCAGATGGGGGAGGGGATACCTGCTTTGGTGGGCGCATGGCTCGCTCACTCGCAAGAACAGACTCCTTCCAGGTAGAACAGCATTTGCTCGGCTATAGACTTCAGGCTGACTTCACCTGCATGATAGCCTTTCATCAAAGAGAGAACAGAAGAGCTTCCTAGAGGAGTTTTACCTTCCTGGATACACTATGTAGAGGGCAGTGGTAACATATAGGCTTATGTATAGTCTCCAGAATGCTTTGTAAATAGGGACAAGGAAAGTAACCATGTTCGTGGGGTCAGAGAGAAGGACATGGAAAAGCTGCCAGAACCCCCTGCAGAGGCACTCTGGGAATGTTGCTCGCGCTTATTGCAGACTTGCAAGTAGATATTTTAGGCAAAAAGGTATTCTCTATTAACTACACAGTTTCATCCAAGCTATAGTGAGAATCATTTGAAAAAAAAAACTACCTGTCAGCTTTTGTATAGATTATATGATCTGTAGGTAGTATGGGTAAGGAGAATGTATGTTCTATCCTTTGGGTTTTAATTTTGTTTCAATTTAGTCATGTTTAATAAACATATTGAACATAATGTTCAATAAACATTATCTGTCTTTTCCACGGGCTGGTTCCAAGACTCCTGATATTTCTGCCACTTACAGAACCCTCGTGATAAAATCATTCACCCAATCCAAAAACCAACCCAAATCCATGCCAGATACCATCAAGTGCTGTGAAAAAGAAATAAAAAAGTAATAAAAGAGAAAACTTGTCTCTCATGGTCAATGGAGGATAGGCGGAGAGGATCTGAAGAATCAGAGGGATGTCTCATTCCTATAGGAAATAATAATGACCAAGTTATTGGGTATGTGTGTTTATAATAGTGTGTGTGTGTGTGTGTGTGTGTGTTATGTGTGTCGACCTCATGCCCCCAGTGTATGTCACAGGTTTTCAGCTCACCCTTTGTCTTCACTGTCATAAACAGACCATTGTGTCCTAGATTACAATACACTCTTCATTTCTCTTTTCTTTCTCTTTTGTCTTTGACATACTGTATGTGGTAGCTCCTTTTGAGGTTGGTGTGTATGTTTGAGCATCTCCCCTCGAAGGACATGAGAAGGCAGGAAGTGGGGTGTGGATTAGACGTGGTGGGGCAAGGTCTCTTCCCAGGCTCTCAAGGACTCTTGTGCTGTGCTGTGCTGTGCTGTGCCTTCCTGACTCCCTGCCCACCCAGTGGGTCAGGGAGCTTGTGATTCAATGGCGCGCGCGTTGAAAGGCAAGGCATAGATGACTGTGATTAGTGTGATCTAGGTCACCCTGTGGAGGAGAGTCAATTTGGTTGCTTAACCAGGGATTGTGTAAAGTGGGAGACTGGTGAATGACCTACTAGCGCCTTCAAAGTCCAATTTTATCTTGACACCTTTTAGGAGATAAAAAGCAAGTCCCACGTCCACCATAACCACAGCGGTCACAGCCATGCAGCTAACTGGCAGCTGGCTTTGTGGTCCAGAGCTGTACCTTCAGCATTGGATTCTGCCTTTAGAGCTGTGCATGCATCACATCAGCACTGTACCCATTTACAGATAAGCAGAGTGAGGCTTCAGATATGTTCCCCAAGGATGGGGTTTTGTATAACTTCGTCCGTTATTCCGCTGCCCTCCTTAGTTACCTACACTCTGATCTTTCCAATAGTCTTCCTGTTCTGAGATCAAGGTGCTCCAGTGTTCGAGGATACTGACTGGGTTAGGGTCCTTGGCAAAGAGAGTATTTGAATCCTAATCCTTTCTTCTTTTCTGACCCCTCATTTTCTCTGGAGCTATCAGCAAGGCCATTCACGAGCCAGCTAGGAGTAGAGTTGAAGTCTCCTCTCCCCTGGCCAGAGGCTTTGAGTTAGCTGTAGCCAGGATCCTGGCAGTGCCCCACCTGTCGGCAGGCCTCAGGGAAGTCAAGCCAGCCAGGGCTTGCCTGAACCTGGGATAGGGGCATGTCCTGGCAGCAAGCCTTTGACAAGTATTTTATTAAAATGAAATAATGCGCATTGAGGTATCTTTAAGAAGCTGGAAATACATCTAGAAATAATTGTCCTGGATTCTTGAGTAATCAGCATAACATCTGGCCCTGCACGTTAATTCACAGCCTGGAAGCATATATACCTTGAGTGACAAGAGAAGCTGTGTGTGTGTGTGTGTGTGTGTGTGTGTGTGTGTGAGCATGTGTGCAGATGTGCAAACACATGTTCTCTGAACCTTCACCTGCTTCCCCTAACAAAGGGCATTGTTTTCCTTCCACAAGAAACCCAGAGTCCTTCAGAGTGCTTTGGCTGTCACCGTAAAATTACACGGGCCTACTCTGATATGTGGAGTTTATTGACTGTCGTGCCATTAAAAGTACTTGGTTTTTCTCTAGAATGCGGAATTCGATACCTGCTAAATTGGATCGATATAAAAATTTATGAACAATGCAGTCCTTGTCGAGAAACTCTTGTTACTCATGTTCGTGTGATTCTCTGTGGGGGGGGCGGGGGGGGCTTCTGCCCCAGGGATCTCCTCCGTATTTAGTGTGCGCTGAAATATTCATGTTCCCTGATTAGCTGGGCTTAATTGTTGTATCCTTATCCGCTCCATGATGTGTCGTTAGGGCACAGCCACCTTGAAATGTAAGCAGGGACTGTCTATTGCAGCATCATTTTGTCTGAATGTGTCCCAGCATCATTTTGTCTGAATGTGCTCCTGAAACTCTTTGAGTACCACTTAATTCTGGGCCCTTATAAAAAGAAAACAGGACAAAATTTATTTAGTGGAGAATCCTGTTGCTAATATTTAATAGTTATAGCTAGAGTACATTTAAAATATAAATACCTTACTGATCAAATGTTTTTATAGTTCAAACATATAGTTTTTATGGTCAAAATTTAAAAAAAAAAACCATCTAGTGTATAAGAGGCACAGCTGTTTGTAGGGAAATGTGCTTTTACAAGGGATCTGGGGACACTGGTGTGCCTGCCTTCACAGGTAGTGCCCAGACCTTGGAAAGGTGTCTTGCCACCATCACCTGTGCAGCACACTCTTACCTAATGGTATCCTGGTCCTTCCATTCTGAAAGGGCTTCCCGAGAACTGGCTTGTAACCGAGGTTCTACAAGTAACTCAGAGGCCATGGGCCTGTCAAGGGAACTGGCAGGGAAACGGAAGAGAGAGAACGCTACTGCTTTCAGAGGTGACCCCGGGCAGCAGGAAGTAATCTGCATGCCATGTGCAATCTTGTAGAGGATGCTTAATGAGTTTCAAGTTTCAGGACTGAACAGCCTTTCTCAAAATACTACACAGCAGGTGCCCCTAGCTGGAATCCTAGCAACAAAATAGGAAGCCTCCACACGGGTCTGATTGTATCCATCTGGCTGGGAGCACTGCCCTTGTATCAAGAACTTTGTTCGTGGTGTGTCTGAATTCGAGCTCCTGCAGTGTGGACCGTCTAGGAGGGGTATAGGAATGAAGCTACTTAACTGTGCACTCAACCCGGCTCCCTGCAAGGGCAGCTGGGACGGTCGATTCGCTATAGTCATTGGTAGTGGACATGCAAGGTATCTGTGCTGCCGCGTTGAAGCCCAGAGGAGTCTTAGAGACATGGTACTACAAACCCATCCGCCAATACTTAAAACGAACATTAGAAGACTAGGAGACTCCCTGGATCCCACACGGAGATTAGTGCCTCGTCGTCGATGCTGCTGGAGGGCTCTTTCCACTTCCGGCTCCGGAAGTCCCACCCCTCAGCATGGATGCCCCTCCTCCATCCACCCGCAGATGTGTACAGGGACATGCATGTTTAGGTGTCCCAAAGGCAAGAGAGCAGTAACACACGGAGCTGGAGCTTTAGCGAGGTACACAGTGGAGTAGACTTGAAGCTGGGGTTCCTTAACTCTCTGCCCTCGGGCTGGTTTCCTACCCAACCTCCACGCTTCCACTTCCTCAGTGTCCCTAGAAGGGATAATGTCTGTCTCACAACATCACCGTGTGGGAATTAAACAAGAGGCTGTACGCAGTGTATTTGATGGACTAAGGTGAAGTGTGGGAAGAGAATGTCCCGCCAACAGTGTGTGTTGGGCCAAGTTTAGCTACGCTTGTCTCTTACCCTTTAAATGAAGAGGTCACCGTGCGAAAGGAAGAGTTGGCGTTACCCATCACTTTCCCTAAGATGTGAGTTCAAAATGCGTGTCATTAAATGGAGGACCAGGGGTGGAGTGAGGACACAATAGAAATTCCTTTATCCATCCCACAGTGGGACGGAAGCAGAGGCACACTGATGTGAACGACCTGGCTTCCACAAACACCTCCTGATCCTAGCAGGCACAGGAAGAGAAATGGCACCCTGGGTAAGCTTACCCCAACAGGGCAGCTAGACCAGCACAGCCTGTGGTGGGAGATACCTGGTAGAGCCCATACTGAAAAGAGATGCTGCTCATGACAGTCTTCCATCTCTACTGTGCTGCTGGAGCCCTTGGTCCTTTGATGACCAGGTTGTCCAAAGCCCCATGTCCCAGAAAGATGAGCCAGGCATCAGAGGCAGAGCCAGACGGGCTAGGCACGAGGGCTGGATGTCGACGAGCAGGATGCGGTGTTACCAGAGGGTGCGGGGTTAGCTCCTCAGAACAGGCTTGTGTTTGCAGCTTTATTGCTGGCCACAGCAGAATGGAGGTAAGGGTCCCCAGAGGCCGCTCATCACATTGCAGGGCTGATGGATTCCAGGGGCATCTCAGAGAGTAGGAGGCCCGGTGTCTCCTGGCTGATAATGTAAGGGGCTGCTCTCATCCACTTAGTGTGGAGAAACCTCCAGGAGAGTCTGTCTGCTCAGCCCTCCCTTGGGCCCTCAGGCCGGACACCTTAGCTGTCAGAGGTTAGACTAGCTCGTCCGTATGGTTAGTCCTACGCATGGAACAGCCTGTCCAACAGTAACAACTGCCTAGCTTAACGGTTACCTAACAGCCCGGTGTCCGGGTGGTGCAGTTGCATTTCGGAGTGCACAGCACAGAGGGAGTGAAGCCAGCCCAGAAAAAGCCTAGAGAATTCACAGCTTTTATCCCTAGAAGCATGAGAATGTATGCCCTAAACCCAAACGTATACAAATAGCGACAAGGCTCCATGTCAGCTTTGCAAAGGCTCCCTGTGAACATTTCGCAGGCAGGACTATTTATTAGATGGCCCAGCAGGTAAAAAGCACTTACCACACAAGCCTGAAAACCTACGTTCAAACCAACCCCAGGCACCGCGGCGGAAAGAGAAGAGCAGCTGCTGAAGGTTTTCCTCTGACCTTGCACCCACGTGTGCCGTGGTATGTACTCACCTGTGCACACGTGCACAGGCACATGTAAAATGATGGGGGCGGTGATACACTAAATAAAATGTTAAATTTCCCAGAGAACGAAGAGGCTTGACTTCAAAGCCTAGGTAAGCGGCAGAATCCAGCAGTAGGCTGTTTGCCTGCAACTGGCACCAGGTAGAAGCTCCTCTGTGCAGCCTATGAAGGAGTTAGTTCATCTGAGAAGCCTCTCTGTCACTGTCAACTTCAAAGGGGGCTGGCAGCAAGGACTGCAATGGCTGTGGGGGGTAGGTAGGGGACCCCTGTTGGCACTCCTGTCCTCTGCCTCTGTGGTGTGGAGAAATGGGTAACAATGTACACATTTGATTCTGCTTTCTTTCTATCTAATTGTCCGGGGGCGGGGGGGGGGGGATGTGGCAGGGGCAGTGGACTGAGACAGAAAGGAAAACAAGACTATTTAGTTATTGTGCTCTTGCCTGGCTTTCTATTGTTTCCTTAATACAAAAAAATAATAACTCCCTTTACAAAATATTCATTGAGTTAAAAGTACTGAGAACAAATTAGAGCCGCCTGGAGCCCAGCGGAGGGGGGGGAGGGGGCGTCCATTAGGAGGTCCTTTCCGATGTATAGTTTGGGTACAAGTCATTTCTCTTACCATGCATGAAAAATTTTTTTAAGTATGAAAAATTCTTTTAAGTAAATTATGGGACGTATGGTGGGGGGGACTGGGAAAGGGGAAAGCCTTTGGAATGTAAACATAGAATATAGAAAATAAAAATTAAAAAAAATTCTTTTAACTAAACTTTTGATTCATTAAAAAAAAATGTCCTGAAAATTACTGTCATGGCGGTCTTGTGTGGGGTAGCGGGCTGCTATGCCACGCTTGTGGTGTCCGGTGCTGTGTGAGGCCTTAAGAAAGTGACTCCATTTGCAGCTGAGCACCAGAGAACCTACCCTCGCTCTCCTCGTCCTCAGAGCACTCCAGTGAGCGAAGCAGCACCAGGTCACAAAGTTAATGTCCAGCACACATCGCGGGAAAGAGTAAAAAAGTCGGACCTGCCAACTCCCCGCGGGTTCTGACCACACCCCCGTGCTCCTGCCGCTGCCCCACTCTCTGGAGCTGCTGGTATCCAGGCCCACAAACTGTCCTCCAGCCCTGCGGGGCCACAGGGCCTCCGCTGGACCATCTTCGTGATCCCTCTGTTAGCCATCTCTCCGGCAGAGGACCCCCCCCCAACCCCCCCAGTTCCTCTCGCTACCACGCAACACCCCCCACCCGCTTTGATCTGCCTCTTCACTACTTAATTACCTGGTAGAATCAAGACTCTTAAAGCTTAATTATCTAGTCAGATTTATGTGTCAGTAATATCACAACTCACAAGATGCCAATACAATAATTTAAGAGCCAATGGATAATGATAAAAGCTTTATTCCAGTATTTCTAACCTTATAAAGACTTAGCTATTTTGGCCAGTAAATGCCACACAAGTCTGCGTCCGAAGCCATCTGGGTTCCTTCGCCTCTCCTCCTGGGACTTCCCTCACTCCCAACTCCTAGCTCTGCCTCCCCTTTCCTGTCCAATCACAGGCTTTCCACTGCCCTAATGTGATTGGACTTGGAAAAAAATCCTGCAACAAGCACAAATATTTGTTAATTTGGAGGCCCCTAGATAGATCTCGGCACGTAGAAACCGTGCCTATGTGCCTGTTCTTTCATATTTGTCTGTAGAGGCTACCATCAAATTCAGAAAACTCCTGGGGACCTGTCTTCCATCTGGGGTGTCTTCCATCTGCCGAGGCATGTGTCTGACCTGTGTACATGCTGTGATCCAGAGACCCAAGGGGACCAAAAAGAGTATTTGGGCACC
The DNA here is from genome assembly GCA_964023405.1 of Apodemus agrarius. NCBI lineage: Eukaryota > Metazoa > Chordata > Mammalia > Rodentia > Muridae > Apodemus > Apodemus agrarius. The sequence goes on along the minus strand of OZ030021.1, from coordinate 34,257,492 downwards.
CGGTCCATCAGTCCTCCCAAGAGTATGATCCTATTCTGGATCCTTCTGGTGTGGCTATGGTGGAGTTAGCTACTTCGTGTGTCCCCCTGTGTGCCATAAAACTTGACACTGTCGGGGAGGTCAGTAGTGTTCTATGCCGGCTTTGCGTTTTCATCCCCCCGAGCCCTGCAGATGTAAGAGAGTCAGATAGGTAGGAAGCGGACCAGTCTCTCAGTTGGGACCCTCCTGTCTACACCTGTGTCTCTTAAAGCATATGTCAGGTGTCGGTGTGTGTGTGTGATAATCCTCACCAGGGATTAGGTGGTGTATAGTCTCCAAGGACCCCTAGATCAGATAACACACCAGTTTTGATGCCCGAGGGACTTGGGCAACAACCCCAGACACCGAGTCCCCCAGAAGGGACTCAATCTTTCTCTTCGCCAAACTCAAAACAAATCTCAAAATGGTTGTACAGTGGGAGCGAAGTGGTATTTGTGCTAAGAACCTACCACATAAACCTTGTATCTGAAAGGCAGAGTGACCTTTCCAGAGGGCCCCCCCCCCCCCCGCCCTCCACCAGACGCAAATACCACCAGATTGCTTGGCCTTTCCTTTTTAAATTTCAAGCATTCCTAGTTTCAAATCGGCGATTGATCTGTTTGTTTGTGGCCTGTGTGCAATTAAGTTAGTCACACTGCTGTTGGAGTCTAAGGAACGGTAAGCTCTTTGAAGTCGCTGCCCACCTCTGACACAGCCAAGCAGGGTGCAGAAAAGCCTGGCTTTCTAAAAACTGAAGTGCAGGTGATCTTGAGAGAACAACTGGGTACTGCCTGGCCCTGCTGTCCTTAGTGAACATAGCTGTTCTCAACTCTCATTAAGTGGGGGGAAGCTACAAAATGCTGAGGAGAGGAAGAATTTGCTATGATTCCACTTCTAGCTACACAACAGTGGGAGAGGGAGGGGTGATTTGCCTGCGATACCCAGGTTTCCAAGGGGGAAAGCAGATGTCTGCAGTGCCTAGGCAGGCAAAGGCTTCTGGGTATTGCCCCTGAGGTGGGTGTGTTGATTGTGTGTTATAGGTCTCGATCTCTGGCCTGGAGATGCTGGGCTCTGGCCCAGCAAGAGCAGGAATGTGTGCAGCCAAATCCTGTATTTAGAATGCAGAGTTCAGATTCTGATCGTAGCATTTGCCTTGCATCCCGTCTTAAAATCTCCTAAAGAACTTTCGTTCTCTGGCTTCTACTAACCTTATCGAGACGGCTGGGAGATGGGGTCCGGGTGGATGCAGGTTTGCTCTCTGGAGCACAGCGTGACATCAGAAGTCTGTGCTTCTCAGTAAGAGATGGTTGGTTTATAAGAAGCACATACTCAGGCAGCTGAGGCTATCTGGTGAGGAAGGAGTCCGTAGCAAGAAAAACCAACAGGCTCACTAGAAGAGCCGGCTAATAAAACCAGCTCTCCCTTTCTTTGTTGAGTGATACATATTGGACAAGCACTCCACCACTGAGCCAGATCCAGCCTTCCCCTCCCCTTTTCTTTGAGTCTATTGTACCTGTAGCTTTTTTTTTCTTCTGCTTTAATTAATTTGTGGGGTTTGGTTTGGTTTTTGACAGAATTCCCCTATGTAGTCCAGGCTGGCCTCAAACTTACAATCCTACTGCCTCAGTCTCCTGCTCAGGCTGCAGACCTTGTCCTTTGTGTTGAATCAGAGAGCCCCATTCCAGCTGTCACTGTCAGCCAAGTGACACAGGAAAAACACTTAGACTAACTAGCTACACTCCCTACCCTGAATTTGCCATCTAATTCCGGTTCCACCCCTCAGATGAATGGCTTTTCCCATTATGTGTAGAGAAACCATCTAGTGACCTTATAAGCAGTTTGTGTAGGACCCTAACTCATGTCTGTTGTTCCTGAGATCATTGTGCTCCCATTCCTGGAAGTATCACCTTTTGGATTACATGGCTATGCTAATCACAAGGAGAAAGGGAAGGACACGATCCTGTCTGACGGTGGGTCCCTTTCCTCTGCCCCCACAGCTCCACTTGGCCGCCCTGGCGTCACTCAAGGGAGACATAGTCGAACTGAATAAACGCCTGCAGCAAACAGAGCGGGAACGCGACCTCCTGGAAAAGAAGTTGGCCAAGGCACAGGTAAGGGGCCTGGATGGGTGCTTTGTTTGTCTGACGGCTTTGTTTAAAAATAAATGTGTGTGTGCGCGTGAGCGTGAGCGTGTGTGCGTGCACGTGCACGAGCATGCAGGTTTCAACACAACAAATGTGAACTTAATGAGGAAAGGTTCTAGGTGGGCTGCTAACAATAAAACAAAGCAAAACAGACTCAGCATAGACTAGATGGCTTGATCAGCAAACATGTATTTCCAGTGGCTATGGATGATGGATAGATATCATGGTACCTGGCAGTTTGGTTCCCAGTGAGGCTGTCTCCCCCACTGGTTCCCCACATGGTGGGGAGAACAAGGATATCTCTTCTTTTTCTTTATATAAAAGGACACTAATCCTATTCTTGAAGGATCCGCCCTCTTAAGTCCTAAGTCCTACCTCCTACTCTTATCACATTGGAAGCCTTGTTGTATTGAGTCTGTGGACTTGGGATGGGATACAAATGCATTGCCTAGCATCTTCACACCCTAGCGTCTTCTCACCCTAGCGTCTTCACACCATGGCATCTTCACACCCTGGCGTCTTCACACCCAGGCATCTTCACACCCTGGCATCTTCACACCCTAGCGTCTTCACACCCTGGCGTCTTCACACCCTGGCGTCTTCACACCCTGGCATCTTTACACCCTGGCGTCTTCACACTCTAGGGTCTTCACACCCTGGCGTCTTCATACCCTGGCGTCTTCACACCCTAGCATCTTCATACCCTGGCATCTTCATACTCTGGCATCTTCACACCCTGGCGTCTTCACACCCTGGCGTCTTCACACCCTGGCGTCTTCACACCCTAGCATCTTCACACCCCAGCATCTTTACACCCTGACGTCTTTACACCCTGACGTCTTTACACCCTAGGGTCTTCACACCCTAGCATCTTCTTACCCTAGCATCTTTACACCCTGGCGTCTTCACACCCTAGGGTCTTCACACCCTGGCGTCTTCACACCCTAGCATCTTCACACCCTAGCATCTTTATATCCTGGCATCTTCACACCCACTTCACACACACACACAAGCTAGGAAACAGAATCTGCCTGCTACTCCACACAGCTTTTTGTCCCAGTGTAATCTCCACACTTCATTTCCCATGAGGTTAACCTCTGTGATGATTTTTGTGCTAATATTTCTTGCTCTTTAGAGTTTATCACTCCAGTTTGTATCCATAGACGGATTGATTCTTTTGAATAAAAAATAATCAGTTTATTGTAATGAACCCAGATGAAATCACGACATAGCTGGTTTGAGTCTGCCTTGTCTCACACTCCAATATCTCGGTGAATTTCTATATAGCTAAAATGGCCATTTCAAAACCATGGCTTTACACTTCCAGTGTTAATATATTTTTATTCATTTACCCACCCCATGAAAAATCTATGAAGAAGCCGAAACGAGAAAGAAATGGCTTTCTAATAATTCACATAATTCATGATTTATGTGCCTTTTACCTGCTTTCTGTCCTTCCTTGCCACACCATATCAACCTCTCTGCTGTCTCTTTCCCAAGTGTCATCTCTCTTACACACACACACACACACACACACACACACACACCTGCTTACATATATTCTTATATACATATATTCATGTATAGGCTACATTTTGCATTTCAGAGAAAACGTGGATTTTTTTTTTATTCTACATTTAGGTGATCTTGATTACTATAGTTTTTAAGTCCATCTATTTTCCTGAAAATTCCATGATTTCATTTTTACTTATGGTTTAATCTCGTTCACTTTAGAAAGTAGGTATTTTCTTTAAATACTTAAAATACAAAGGCATGCCGGGCGGTGGTTGTGCACGCCTTTAATCCCAGCACTTGGAAGGCAGAGGCAGGTTCTGAGTTTGAGGCCAGCCTGGTCTACAGAGTGAGTTCCAGGACAGCCAGAACTACACAGAGAAACCCTATCTCAAAAAACCAAAAAACAAACAAACAAACAAACAAACAAACAAAAAACAAAGGCATATTTTCCATGCCCCTTGCTGTTTAATAATGTTCTTTAAGCGCAGCATGGCACCTGGTTACGCACAGCTGCATGCTAGTGACTGCACCCTCATGGTACCATGCCTCCCACCCCGCCTCTGCTGCTAGCCCGAGGTGAGTCAGAGTCAAATCCTATCCCCTGTAAAGTGTGTCCTTTCACCACCAAACACACAATGGCTGCTGGCATTTCTTAGCTGTTAGCTGTTGATAGGTAATATCTAGATCAGTGGTTCTCAATCTCCCTGATGCTGTGACCTTGAATACAGCTCCTCATGTTGTGGTGACCCCCAGCCATAAAAGTATTCTCATTGCTACTTCTAACTGTAATTTGGCTACTGTTATGAATCTTGATGTAAATATCTGTTTTCTGATGGCCCTGGGTGACCCCTATGAAAGGGTCATTCAACTCTTCCCCCACAGGGGTCATGACCCACAGGTGGAGAAGCACAGACACACCTAAACTAGCTATATCATGATTTTATTTGAGTTCATTACAATAAAGTGATTCTTTTTTATTCAAAAAGATTAAACCCTTTCTGTGCATTACTTCATTATGGGCCATGCCTTTTTAGTTGAATCATCCCTGCGTTCCTGCTGGAGAAGCTTTTAGTGGGAAATTTCCCACCTGCTGTTTGTTCAAACATGATACACCACCAAGGGGAATCTAAACCAGCACCTGAACTCGGCCATGTATTTAACCTTTGTCAAGAGGGTGCGTTGATTGGCTGTCATGCTCTGAAAATGCTCTCTTGTTTCTTAATATTATTAAGAATTTGTGCATTTAAATATATTTGCATTTCAATCTGTTGTCATTTCTTTTTCTCATAAAAGCTCCAGTGGTACTATTTTTAGCCAGGTGGAACCTCTGATTGCTTATGAGTCTTCTGGCATGGGCTACACAGCAACTCCAGGCATTCTGAGACATTGTGTGCCCTCTAAACCAGAAGTGTCTGTTTTCTGAGCAGCCACAGTTTTCCCCATGAGGCAGTATTTACTGCCTGGTTACTCAAGATGCTTGTTGCTTCTAGCTTGCTCATTGTGTTGGGTCTCTTTTGTAGATAGAAAGCTATATAAACTAGTGTGTGTATGTTGGGGGGGGATGTTCAATTAATTATATTTAAAGTTGAATATAAAATAGTTTGGGAGCACATGTAAATCCCTCTGATGCAAAAAATCAGACTGTGGCATTTGCTTGTTTACGTTCTGTTTGATGTCTGTATCACCTTATACATTTAAAATCCCACTTGTTTCAGCTATGGAGATGTTATAATTAGAATGTTCCATAATCATTCACTTGCCTTAGTCTTCATTATATATAAGCAGACTCAGAATGACAACCCCACTATACCTAGCATAGTTATTGAGAAGTTCTTCACACACTTTCCCTTTAAGCCATTAAGGCACTTGCAAGTAATATTCCCCAGAATTTTTATATCAGTGTCCTCCAATTTATAATTAGTGCCCTTGGAACAGACTCATGGAAATATTTCTCCCAAAGTCCTTGAGTACTGATAACAGTGTATCTGTACGTCTGGGCCTGTCCTTCTGGGAGTCAGTCAGCTGGACTTGCAGTCTCTTACTCATCTCCTCCCCCTTGAAGGTGCTGGTGTCTTACTGTGTCAGGTATGCAGAGCTGGACACACCTTGCTCGTCTTCCAGAGTTCTTACACTAACTAGAGCACTGGTTCTCAACCTGTGGGTGGAGACCCCTTTAGGGGGCCTGTATCAGATATCATTATATATCTGAATATCATTAAGATATTCATATTACAATTCATAACAGTCGTAAAATTATGGCTATGAAGTAGCAATAAAATAATTGTATGGCTGGGGATCACCATAACCTGAGGAGCTGTATTAAAAGGTCACAGCACTAGGAAGGAAGGGAATCACTGCTCTAGACAGTCACAGGTTCTATCTTACCTTTCTTCTCTCTCCTTCCTCCCTTTGAGCTAATTCTTTTTCCTTCTCCCTTTTAATAGTTTTACTGGATTTAGTCTTCGTCATTTTGCTTGATAATTTTGTGTTCGCTGTGTATCCTTTTGGTTATGTTTGAGTTTCTTATTTCAGGGAAGTGATACTTTTTGATTCTGGGTATTGTTTTGCCTACATGTATGTATGTGCCCCAGCTGCATGCCTTGTGCCTGATGTGGCCAGCAGAGGGCGTTGGAGACCCTGAGTCTAGAGTTACAAATGGCTGTGAGATACAACGTGGTGCTGGAAATAGAACACTGGTCTTCAGCAGAGTAGCCAGTGCGCTTAACAAATGAGCCATCTCTCCAGTCCTGCTCTTGGGGAAGCTTTTAATAAATTATGTGACTTAGTATTAGTTTTATTTCCTTGCTTAGATTTTTTTCATTGTTTATATACTGCAGTCTAGTCACCTATCTTTAGTATTTAATTGTCTCACGTTCTTTGCACGTCTTTTTAAATATATTTTATCCATGTTGTTTTCTAGCCCCCTTCTGTGCTTTCTGGCCTAGTAGTCAATTGCTTAAGTGACTTTTTTTATTTCTCATTCTGTGCTGAGCTCTGTCAGCTCAGTTCCACATTCTTCTGATTGGGAATTATGTTCACTTATGCCTATTTCTTAAATCTTTCCTTGATTTTGAAACAGGCTGTTGTTTAATTTTTCTCTGTGTAGGAGAGGCATTAATTCTCGAGTAGACGACTTTTATAGTTAATGGGAAGACTCTTGGACTGTCTCTTTTCTTATACAGGATTTGACTTCAATAATTTTCTAGGTTTTACTTTGATGTGATATGAAAGTACAGTTTTCTTGGACTTGTATTTATTTACTGACTTTCTTTTGGTTTTTGTTGTTTTTGTTTTTGTTTTGTTTTGCTTTGCTTTGTTTTTGAGATAGGGTTTCTCTGTGTAGACCTGGCTGTCCTGGAACTCACTCTGTAGACCAGACTGACCTCGAACTCAGAAATCTGTCTGCCTCTGCCTCCCAAGTGCTGGAATTACAGGCGTGTGCCACCGTTGCCTAATTGTTTACTGACCTTCAAAGATTTATTATTTAATTGTGTGTCTGTGTGTGGCGTGCATGTGTGTATACACACACACACACACACACACACACAGGCCAGCAGAGGGTGTCAGATTCTCCTGGAGCTAGAATTACGGGCAGTTACAAGTTCCTAATGCAGGTGCTGTTTTTGTTCTGTGTTTTTGTTTTGTTTTGTTGTTGTTTTGTTTTGTTTTAAACATTCTGAATTTCCTCTGTGCCAAGGCAAGCTGACCTGAGCAGCCTGCTATCCTAGGGAGAACTCCACTCTCAGGCTACCTCTCTTCCTCCTCCTTCAGACTCCTGAACCATACCGAAAAACTTCCCTCCCCCCACGCATATTCCTTGCTGGATGAGCCCTCTGGGCCAAGTCAAGCTGCCTGGAACAGCCTGTCATCCCTGGGGAACCTCCATTTTCTGATACCTCTCCTCCACCCTCTTTAAGACTTCTGAATTGTACAGACAGGAGCATGTTGTCCTCTGAGGGGGCTCCAAAAAGAAGCAGTCTCAGACAAATGAATGGAGCTCAGGCCTTCTTAAGGAAAACAGGAGGAAGAATTGAGGGCCTTGAAGAGGATAGGAAGTCCACAGGAGGACCAACAGAGTCAACCAACCTCTGGACCGTTGGCACTCTCAGAGTCTGAACCACCAACCAAAAACCATACATGGGTGGGCTGTACCTAGGCCTCCCTGCACACATGTAGGAGACCTGCAGCTCAACCTTCATGTGGGTTCTGAACAAATGGAATGGGAGCTATACCAAAAGCTGTTGCCTGCCCTTCGAGTATGATCTCCTAGCTGGGCTGCCTTGTCTGGCCTTAGAGGATGAGGAAATGCCTAGCCTCAGAGATAACCAGCACCCCCTCCCCCCACCTGCCCTGAGGAGGAGAGGAATGGGGAAGAGGGAAGGCTTGAGGAGGGGGTGACTGGGATGGGGGGCAGTGAATAGGATGTAAAGTGAATACGTTAAAGCACTCTGAATTATGACACTGAAAACAGAACTGGGCATGTATCTATGCAGCACACTTTAAAGAACTTGAACTCAGGGGTGGTCCTTTGAAAACAAGATACAAGAAGGTGCGAGTGAACCAGCACCATTGGTAGATCTCAGTGGTGTCCATGTTGGCAGACTCAGAAGCAAGATTGATTCTGATGAGTGGAAAACGTATTAGACCAAAGTGGGCTCCTTTGCAAGAGTAGTTTGCACGTGTAATGGCTCAGCCATCTCTACACCGCCCCCCCCACACACACACCTTGAACTCAGGCGCTGGGGTTTTAAAGGCCATTTAAGGTCATAGCCCGTACGATAGCCCCTCTGGACACTTCCTGGCTCAGTGTCTCTCTTCCATTTGTGTCTGCATCTTCCCTTTCCCTCCACCTTCTCCATCCTGATCTGTTTGGACGGTGCTCAGAGGTTTTCCTTGCTCTAGACGGGAGCCTTGGGAAGCAGTCTTTACAATTCACAGGGTCTAGCCTGTCCTGGTCCACTGTAGCCCATGATGGACCCCTCACTCGGCACACTCTGGCATCAGCACCGCCCTCCTGGTTTTACCTGTTTTCTCCTACCGGCCTCCTGGATTTCTTATGGGATTTCCACTTATTAGAATCGATCTCTATTTTGAGTCTGCCAACACAGACACTGCTGAGCACTACCAGGGATGTTGCCTCATTCTTACCTAAATGTACCTTGTTTTCAAAGGGACGCTAAGGCCAAGTTCTTGAAATTGTCCTGTGTAAATACATGTTCAGTCCCTCCCCCCCCCCAAAAAAAAAGTGGTAATTTACAGCATTGAAAACAAACAAACAAAAACGTACCAGGCTAATTTTTAAAATTTTCAGCTTGCCTGCCTTGGGGCAGCCCAGACTTGGAATCCCAGCTACTTGGGAGGGTGAGCTAGGAGAACTACAAGTGCAGGGTCTGTTGAGCAACAGGAGGAGCTGCAGGTCAGCCTGGATGGCGCAGTGAGCCTCTGTCTCAAACTGTAAGACCCGAAAGAAAAAAACGGGGTACTTCTGCACCCCATGCCTCGGAAACCGGCACCCCAAAACACTCACGAGAGACAGACCTGATGCAATTTTGCAAGAGGATTTTAATTTCCAGAGCTCTGGGGGGTTACAGCTTCCCCAGCAGGGTAAAGAAGCAAGCCCGGCGAGGAGTGGCTTGCCTTGGCCTTTATAGACTTATAACAGAACCCGCCTACCACAACCTTCTAAGCCAATCAGTTCAAACCATCCGAACCTGCGCTCTCTGAGAACCTATCAGCCTCTCACAGAGGCCGGAAGAACTAGTTAAGTCATTTCCGCTTACATGGCCGCCACGCAGTGTCACGCCCACCCTCCCCCACTGGCGTTGGGGATTCAAGTGCCCCCCACGTGCCCAGGTATGGGAGATTCCTAGCTTATAACCTTATCCTTTCAAATCTAAGATCCAAAAAAAAAAAAAAAAAAAAAAAAAAAAAAAAGGTCTGAGTAGTGTGTCTAGCATTCCCAGGGCCCCGGTTTCAGTCCTCACCCCTGCAGGGAAAGAAGCTCGTCCGTGGCACACTGTGATGGTGGATGGCTGGTTACCTGTCTCTAAGAAAGGTGGTGCTTAGTAACCCAGGGTACACATCTCAAATGTGAGTCAATCCTCCTGCCTCAGCGTCTCAGGACCTGTGCCATCATGCCCGGCTTTACATGGCTACTTCCCAAGCACATCCTATCGCTATTGTATTACTTTCATAGTCGGAAAGGAAAGAGTCGAAGAAAAAAATTTCAGCCGGAGGAAAAAAAATATTTTCAGTTTTGTTGCAGACACTGTTCGAGAAGGCTCTGGAAATTTTTAGGAAGCTCTCCCGTCTCCCGATCCCAGGTGTCTTGAATCTGGTGGAAGGTTAAGAAAGACTGGACTTACTTACACTGAGTCCTTCACAGGCAGCCAGGCAGATGACCCCGCCTCCCCCCCACCCCCCAAGGTCTCATGAGCTGCTGAGCAAGGCCAATAGAACTCTTTCCGCTACAGGATTCTCACTGCGGGATTCCCTGCATGACAGTTTGGGGGTCTGTTGTTGTTTGGCTTTGAGTTTTATTTTTCCGGTTTCTCTCTTTTTTTAACTTAGATGATTGATTGTAAAAGAACAAACATGAATATCAGCATTTCACTGTTTCCAGTACCCAGCTTTGATGAACTGGCATTTGCTAAATGTCGTTTCAGATTAAGTTCTTTTAAAGAGAAAGTGCTACATCTGTAGCACTGTAGATTAAAAACAAGTAAAACGGTATTTAAAAACAGGTTTCCAACTTGCACTTGTCCAAAGCCCGTCCCTGTTGGCAGTTAAGATTAGTGAGATGCCAGCCCACCCCACCCCACCCCACCCCCCCCAAACCCCACCCCCACCCCAAACCCCACCCCACCCTACCCCGACCCCCACCCCCACCCCCAAGTGCCATTTTTCTTTCCTCCCCCTGTAACCTTCTCAGTACTGGACCTTAAAGCATGTCCATTATGATGGTCATTAGGATTTGTGTGTGCAAAGATAGCACCGTGTTTTCAGGGGATAGTAAAAAATAATAGGAAACTTGGCTCATATCCTTGGGGGCATATTTGTGTTTAAGCAGTCTCACATAATAGCTTGTGATGGCCGTTTTTACCCCTGATGGTACCAATCACGCCTGAAAGCCGCCAACTTCTATTTGCATTCATATAGCAGTCTTAAAAGTCACCTTGTGCACACTTCACGGGAGAGAGAGATGCCTTTCAAAGTACAAAAAGAAAAAAAAAAAAGCCCAAAAGAACAAAACCAAGAAAAAACAAACAAACAAACAAAAAAATCCCTAAGATCTAGGGAAGAGAGTGAGAAAATGTCAGCCTAGCTATTCTGACTCCCTTACAAAGATGGGTTTATTCTAGAAAGGATAAATGCAGTGAGCTGGCTGGGCTGTGCTCTCTTGTTGTGTGCCCCCTTAATTGATGCCCGCTTGAAGCCTTCTCAGCTTCTGCGAGAGCAAATGCAGGGGAAGTCCCTTCTGTGGCTGGAGGGAGTGTTACCATGTCCGAATACCATAGTGTCACGATTAAACAAAACTGTAAACAGTAAATGGTGGTCGCCTTCCCTGGAGATCCCCAGAAGAAACCCAGCATCCGTTCAATAATTATTGATAACACTGGGATTGGTTGAATAATGGTAGGTTTCCTATGTTAGGAAACCGATCCTAGATGGAATTTTACAAAGAGCCCTAGCTTGGGAGTGAGGAGCTGAGTAAGGAGCCCATAAGATGGGAAAGACGGGATTCATTCTCTGCTGCTTTGCTGTGCAACAAATTGCTGCAAGGGTAGTACAGGGGACACACCCCTAACCTCGCCAACTGAGCCGGGTGCACAGACTGCGCTTGCACAAGCATCCACATTCAAAGCAGCAGTGCTGCGATGAGACGCTTCGCTTCCTGTTTTGAAGTTCTCTATCTCCCCAAAGCAAGCCCCCTGGGTCTTTACACCCTGGCCTTTGAGAAAGAAAACATTGTACTTTCAATAAAATGGAACAGAGGCCGCATTTTCCCCCCCTGAGACGAAGATGCACCTTGCAGGCATTTTCTTTGTTGACTCCTCTATCCTTTCTTCTTTGCGAATAGCGTCCTGTGGTGACATGGTGACCCGCTCCAGCTCTGTGCTCCTCCATGGCATGAGTTTGTCTCCCTTTCCTGAGCTTGCCTTCCCCGAAGGCAGAGCTTAGAATCAGAAATTGGCTTACCCTGAGGACCATTAGTTGTGACCAGCCCAGTGTGACCCTGGGAAAGTATCATCCCATCCTGCCATATTTTAACCAGGAGAGGGCCGACCCCCTTTCCAGGATGACTGAGAGGGTCAACACATTAATGGCGCTGTTGAATTTTTCTAGAAGCCAGTTCATAATGCTCTTAGGTGTGACAGCTGAGACAAATGTGATGATTAAAGAGCAGTGGCCTCAGTGGGGTAAGGTAAAACCCAGCAAAGCGCATTAACCAACCCATAAAGCCCCTCAGGGTCACCACACTGCACAGGCTTTTCCTACGGGCCTCGTCTGCCCAGGCAGGGCTGGCTCAAGGCTTTATTTGGGATTGTATCACCAGCAGAGAGATGTGTCTTAAAGGTTTTATTCTCAGCAGTTGCTGTTGCTTTTTTTTTTTAAGTTTTATCACATCTTCATTTACATATGTGTGTGTGTGCGCGCATGCGCGCGTTTGTGTGTGTGTGTGTGTGTGTGTGTGTGTGTTTGTGTGTTTGTGCGCACACATGCCACAGTGTACCTGTGAAGGCCAGAGGACAGCTTACAGGACTTGGTTCTCTCCTTCCATCCTGTAGCTCCCAGACATTGACCTCAGATCCTCCAACTTAGCCACAAGCTCCCTCACCTCTGCGCCTTCTCACTGGCCCCACTGTTTGTTTTTATTAGACAGTATTGTACACAGGCAACCACAGCAGCTTAGATGGCTAGATGCAGGTATTTATGTGGATTTTTATTCCTCCATTAACATGACAGGGTTAAAGTCTTGAAATGGAGCTCAGAATATATATCATATAGCAGATAAAAAAAAAAAAGTCCAGGAAAAACAAAGCACTCTTCTATTTAATCTCAAGCTGAAAGTCTGTAGCGATGGGAAAAATCTAGGTTCCCAGTGACATTGACCTCTAGAAATGTTGAGGCAAGCCGCTGCAGCCACAGGGTCTCTGGCTTCGGCTTTCTGGTAGCATCAGTCAGAAATTGAATTTAGGATGGATGGAGAGAGAGCCCAGAATGCAATTACTGCAATAATGCACGGAAAAGCAGAGGCACATTGTTCCAAGCTATTTCTTGCCTTTTTCATAGGGAATGTAGCAGGCATTTGTGTATGGAAAAACAAATAATACAATAAAATAAAATAAAATAATAATAGCCAGCTGGTAAGGGTCCCATGAGAAACTCTTGTTATTTCTTCCTGGCACCTGATAAGTCGTCATTGATTGATTGACAGGTAGCCGGAGTTGCTAACAAAAGCCAGCAGTACCCAGTTACACACTGTGTGAACCTGGGTGCTTCTGTCGTCTTTCGGGATGAAGATGAAGATGTCTACATCTTCTAGCTCCTGTCTGGTACTATTGGGCGTAAAATTTCCTGGTGTTTATTGTGGCCCGTAAGAAGCTGGGGGAGGATGAAGGAGGGAGGTTATAAATTCAGATCCCAGGTGACGCAAACAGAATTAGAAAAAGTTTTGCTGGTCTGTTGCTTTGTTCTTATCTTTTTGTTGATTGTTTGTTTGATTGTTTTAGCGGTGTCTGCCCATTACCTGGGTTACAATAAATAAAATGGTCACTTCATGTTGAGTATGTTTTCCCATGTACAAAATGGTTTGATCAGTTGGGGGTATGTTATGCAGTAATAGCAAGCAATTCTAGATATCAAACATCTTACTAGGAGCTCGTGGAGGGGTGTGTGGGTGTGGCTGTGTGTGTGGAGTGTGCACTGGGGGGGGTGCATGCACACACATGCTTGTTGCACCTCACCTAGGCACCCCAGTTCATCCAACCTCTATCATCTGGAAGGTTACTGCTCACCATGACCAGGAGAAGGACGTGTGGCAAATCCTACAAGAGTTCTCAATAACAAAATGGCGCGCAATTGCTCATCTCATTGGTCAGAACAGATTTTTCAGGGCCTATATTAGCTTCGAGGGGGGAAGAAACATGCAGGTACACTCCTGCAAAGGAGGCAGCAATACCAAGTGCCGTGTAGGCCCTGCTGGCTGCCCCCAAGGGTGGCTAACGTTCATCTTCCCGGTGGAGCCTCACTGACTGTTGGAGCGACAGACGCCATTTGCAAAAGGATTGTGTGGGTGAACGTATGAAAACCTGGCAGACCTTTTAGGTCTTTCATCATCATAAACATTGTAAATGAGTAACTGGGAACTTAGAAAGCCCATTTGAAATGTTTTTCAAACAAATGTAAATAATCGTACAATATACCGAAGCTTGTAAGGACATAGCAAAACCAATATTAAACAGGATGCTTATGACAATTTATGCCCATATTTTTAAAAAGAGAAATCTCAAGGACAAAAACAAACAAACAAACAAACAAACAAAAAACCCAAACCATCACTGTATGTCAAGATGCTCAAAAAACAAGAACAAACTAAACCCAAAATTAGTAAAAGAAAAGAAGGCAAGGTCAAAGCAGAAATAAATAAACAGCCTAAGAATAAAGGACCCTCAAAACAAAAAAGTGCTGGTTCTCGATGGCTGAAATAGACCCTCAGCTGGACTAAGTTTAAAAAGATAAACAAAATCGGAGATAAATAAACTGAGACTGCATTTCTGAGTTGTCACTTGTGATCATTCACTACAGATCATCATGAGCAAGTAAGTGCTTTAACGGCCTAGGAGACACTGCCGATTCCTGGATGTAAGCATTGCCCAGAGATGGAAGCGACATTGCCCACGTATTCTCCCCACCGACTTAAGTCCATGTTTCTTATTCTCCAAAAACCCAGGATTCTGTTAGTCCATTTGATGATCGTGACCACGGCTCCATTCAAAGGGCTTGTCAGAGTTCCTTCCCCTGTGACACTAGGTAGTCTCTTCGACATTTGGGGCCACCCAGAGATGTCTGATATTTGTTAAAGGAAACACTAAATCAGAGAGGCTTCCTAGTATTTTTAAAAAAGCATACTTGTGGAGAAATGTAGGGATGCGAGCCAAACATCTTTGCCCTCCGCTAAGAGAGTTGTTTCCCCCTCACTTCCCGCCTGTTAGCTGCAAGCGCTGTGCCTGACTGAGTTCAGGCTTCCTGTAGTCTCCTGTTCCCGAGCACCCCTCCAGGCAGACGCTTCAGCTGGAAGCCAGGGCAAAGGTGGTTCAGTACCACATGCCGCCCTCCCCCCACCCCTCCATCTGGTATCTACCGAAACCCAGCCTGCCCCACATTTAGTGTAGACCGGGAGCAGTCTCGCAAGGATGCCTGTGTTGTCTCATCCTGGCTTTCAAGTCTAAGTACTGAACCTCTTCCTTCACGGTAGGGTTCTGCAGTTTCTTGACAGGCGAGGTGGTAGCACTGGCCTGTCGGTCCATAGAGACTGAAGACAAGGATGGGGGAGGGGTGGTGGAAGCTCATGAAGTTTGTATGGGAAGGCATCCCTCAGAAAATGGTCTAGACAACTGGGTGTTGAAAGCCAGCATGGCTGTGGCAGAGCCTAAAGCAGAGACTGGCATCGTTGTGCCAGCCTTTCCAGTTTGATCACACAAGAACGTGCGCTCTGCAGGTGTGTGAATAGAACACACACTATCTGGGGGTGGGAATAAAGACCAGCAGTGAGAGCTCATGGATTTCCCCTTCTCAGGAACAGAGGGGAACAGTATTCTACCCTAAGATGTGTCAGAGAAAGACAGGGTCTGTCTCTTTAGTAACCCAATTGAGTTTTGACATACTGACATTTTGTGGACTTCTCTTCTTTAAAAGATTAGCGGATCGTGGTGGGATAATCCTGAAATGCATGGAACAGGATTCCTCTTTTAGGAAAGCCTCCACATAGGTGTGGTTTTCTTTGGTGCTTGGGATTAAACCCAGGACCTCTCCTTTACCAAACAGAAGCTGCGCTACTGAGCAGTGCCCCTAGCCCATTAAAAGCGACCTCTCCACTCGGCTTTGAGTGGCGGTTCTTTGGTGTTGAGGTTATCACTGACCACAGTAGTTCACATCAGTGTTCTTCGGAAAACAGCTATCCTATGAGGCTTGACGACAGAGCAGGTTTTACCTCGCTTGCCCTAATCTTGTTTCTCGAGCTCAGAGGGTCCCCAGGTCCCTGCCCTGGGTGATCTCATTGGAAACATAGAAGATAAAGGGACCTTTATCTGCCTTACCCTTTTCCTGCCACTAGGCCTGGAAACGCACGCACACCTGCAGAGCTGGCTGGAGATCGCATATGGCTCTAGGCATTCGGAAAACCTTGTTGAAAGTGAAATTAAAATTTCCCTGCTGGACAGGAAATTAATAACCGCTGAGTCTGGCAGACAAGGCCAGAGCTAGACCACTTGTTCCATCAGCTAGGATGTTTTATTGTTATGTAAATGAGATCAGCTGCTACTTGCCTAAGGGGAATTGAGGAGGGTAGAAAGATATAATGGTGGATAGATTCCTTATGGTTTAAATTCCCTCTGTAAAAACGTTTTTATAATATACACTGATTCTTACCCCATCAATGCATAGGCACGGGGAAGCTCCGGGCCCTTTTTTGTTGTTGTTGTTATTTCTATAAAGAAACCTTCATGGCTCTGAATTGTTGCCATTTTCTCATTTCATAACACTTCTAGATCACCCACAGTGAGCTGGGCCATATGTCACCAGGGCGGGGGAGATGGCAAGGGCTAAATAATGGAATATCTAGTGTCTGCCTTCTGGGAGATGACAGTATGGCAGAAGAGGATATTGGATGGCATATACTAGTCCCCCTCCCCCCCCACCAGAACACCCATTATACCGCTCAGTGTTTTGGTAACTGAAATATACTGTCAAAAATGGAGCAAATCAGTGGAAGAAAGTTAAGGGACTGCCCTTCGAGGCTGCGGATGAATCAGCTCTGTGCAAACTTATGTGCATTACTTGGGGGCATTTACTCAAGATTTGGAATCTAAAGAACTAATCTGATGAACTCTTGCCTGTCTCTTGGTCAGGAGCAAAGAGTGACTCTGCAGAGGGTGAAAGAGAAGGAAGGAAGTGTTAGGCAGAGAAAGCCCAGCATCTCCTCCCAAGGCAATGTAAATTTTGATTGGGGCTACAAGGGTGAGTTTGGGGTTGGAGCAGGTACCTGTTTTAGTTTGGACACAGCCGTTTTGAGAGCGATAGTTTGAAGCCATAAAGTGCAGAAGCATTCTCCAAAAGGCATGTCAGCGCATCCGCCTGTCCATCTTCTGTTCTGTGTTCTTGGTCCTAGTGTGAACAGTCACACCTCATGAGAGAGCATGAAGACGTCCAGGAACGCACGACCCTCCGCTATGAGGAGCGCATCACAGAGCTCCACAGCATCATTGCAGAGCTCAACAAGAAGATAGACCGCCTGCAAGGGACCACCATCAGGTACGGCTGCTCTGTCTAATCTGCGCTGTTTCCTGGCTGTGCTGCAGTTGACGCGGCCCCCTGTGAGTCACTGTGTGAGCCGTGAGCCTTGATCGCTGTTGTCTCCCTCTGCTTCTGATCCTCGGTAACTATCCATCCTAGGGGGTAGACAGGGTAGGGGTTTTGCTAAGGGCACAGAATCAGCTGTCGAGGAAAGTGCTTTATTAACAAGTTCTAGGCGAATGCCCCACAGTCTTTAGAGGCAGGCAACAGTCTGATGCCCTTTCTGCCTCCTTTGTTCACAAAATTTTCTCCAGACTCTGTGCCTCCCTTAGAGGTTCTGAGCCTCGTGAATGTGGCTTACTGCTAAGCATTATATAGGATTCTAGATAATCTGTTAATATTTTGAGCTTATCCCAAGCAGTTGATCAACAGAGACATTTATCCTCTTACTAGATCCCTAAGGCAAGGCTTGATCTATCAGTTCACGGGTAGGAAAGACTTGGCCCATCCATTCACTGGTAAGAACACCAGGCTTAAAAGGAATGCTGATTGAGAAGAGTTAGATCAGCGGAGAGGGGGGAGGTAGAGTTGAACCCAGAGACTCCAGTTCTGCGTAGTTATCATTCTTTGAAGATGCCTGTCATGGAGTTCACCTCACCCCTGGCTTATCAGTCTATTTGGCTTCTGAGTGTGCAGCACACACATGGTGCTCAGTTCTCTCTGCCTGTGCCCTTGGCCCAAGGAGACTTGCTGAGGAGCTCACTCTGGTGGACAGGGAAAGCATCCTGGGGCAGACAAGCAGTGCCTTCCTTCCTGGAAAGCGGGTGCTCTGTTCACGATGCATTTGCATACGTCATAATTAAAAGACTCTCAGAGGCAGCTGCTTGGAGTCCTCCCTGGAGAAGCCCTGGCTCCCAGGAGACTTTGGATGCATTTTGTTCCAACCCTGAGCGTCGCAGTAATGATGGGGCTTCTCGGTGAGAGTGCTGACGGGCATCTGTTTTCTGGGCAAAAATCATGGAAAATTTTACACTGACTTGGAGCCGCACAATAAATTTTGTGTTCCAATTTAGAACTTTAAGGTTTTTAAAATTGCATCCTGGTCTACAGAGTGATTGTGGGCTAGAAATACATGAGCAACAAGATTTTAGCCCAAAGAGATGATTATAGTAGATTTCAAGAAAAAAAAAAAAAAAGCCTAACAGAGAATGTTTGGCAAATGGGTGATTTCCATTAAAAACGAGTTTCACGTTTAAAAACTCAAGAAGGTGACAGTGGATGGGCGTGGTCAGTTGTGAAATAAGTGCAGCACCTATCAAGGAGACAACTTAACCATCTCGAGATGTTTCAGTTACATGTAGTGGCCAGACTGCCTCACGTGGAAACTCTGAGCTGCTTGACCATAAAGATGTGCCAATCAATACCTCTGATTTAAAGGAAGTTCACATCTGTGCGGCTGTCACCTTACAGTCTACCTGTTTCCGTTATGCAAATGAGTTAGCTCCTCCTTGAGGGGATCCCCTGCCTGGTTATAAGATGTGTTCTGTGGACCAGTGAGAGACTGGGTTCCTCCTGGCCTCTGGACTCCAGAGGCTAAGGCAGGGCCCCAGCCTCCAGCACTCAGGGAGCTGTATTTGTCCTCTAATCCTGATATGCTGTGGCAACCACAGGAATGACATATGCTAGATGAATTCTTAACTGCCTTGACATGCTCCAGGTGTAGAGGGATGGTTGACACATTAGTCAGGTGCCTCTAAAGTGAATTCTATACTTATTTTCTTTCTTTTTTTAAGTTTTATTTATTTTAGTGTGTGTGTGTGTGTGTGTGTGTGTGTGTGCACGCACGCGTGCATGCCAGAAGAAGGCATTAGATTCCAGTATAGATGGTGGTGAACCACCATGTGGTTGCCAGGAATTGAACTCAGGACCTCTGGAAGAGCAGCCGGTGTACTTATGCACTGTGCCATCATCTCTCCAGCCTTATCCTATACTTTCCAATACCCCCAGATGTGTAAAACCTGCACCTGTTTGGAGTATCCTTTTCGTGGTATCCAAGAATAAAAGAGGGAGAGGAGAAGTGGCGGGAGGACTGCCCATGTCTTCATTCTCACACAACTTTGAATTCTCACTTTAGTTATGCACCCCAAATCCTACACCAAAAATGTTTGCTTTTTGTCCTTGCCACTTCGAGCTCTCCTAGTTGGCAAGTCTATAGGGCACACACACATCTACAGGAGAATGTGATAACAGTTCCACGGTTAACCACATGGCCCGTTATAGTATCCGTGCGCTTAGAACCAAAGAATCATCTCAGTGTTGGTGCCTCACAAAGGAACATGGGAGCCCAGCAGAAAGAGCTCAGTGAGGCACTTGTTTTTAAGAAGGTGCGTCGGGACCCGAACGGGGTGGGCAAGCACACGGGAACACCAGTGCACTTGATTCTGATTCCAACGCAGGCGGTGACTCGCTTTTCCCCATCTTCTGGGGACTGACCTCAGGCTCCTTCACCACTGGTTAGTTTTACACGTTTCAAGGCAAAGGAAATGAAGGAAAGGACAAAGGGGTAGTTAAACAAAAGTTTTATTGGGTGGGGGTATTAAACCATTTATATAAAGATCTATAAGTAAAAAGATAAAAAGATTTGCATAAAAGTCTTAACGAGGTGAAAGAAATAAAAATAATTAAATTCCTTGTCCCAATTAGGTTCTATACTTCTTGATAGAAAAGACGAGCACTTGATGTTTCTTAGAATGCCACTGAACTACAATGACAAACCAAGTACTTATTGTATTGGCTGGAGTGACAGGTGAGGAGGATGTACGGCTGCTACTATGCTGTAGGGCTAGGACTGTAATTGAAACCTGGCAGTTGCTAGGTTACTGGCTAAGAATCATGAACAGTTAAAGCTAATAGATTAGAGCAAGCCAATACGGGGGCAGGCCTTTTAAGAATAAAGATTTTGAAACACTTTACTAGGGAGACACTAATTCTGGGCTTGAGAGATGGCTTGGTGGTTAACTTTCTGCTCTTGCGGAGCACATGGGATTAATTCTTACAACCTATGTAGCGGCTCACAGCACCTTAGTTCCAGTTTGGGGATCTGATACCACCTTATGACCTCCATGGGCGCCGGGCACACACCATATGTTGTGTATACATACATGAAAGGGAAATACTCATATGCATAAAATAAGTAAATCTTGAAAAAAGTAAGAATGGAAAAAAAAAAAAAACTAATTACAACTCAAGTGAGGCCAAACCAAAAGAAACAGGAGGTTTCAGCAATGGCAGCTCCAGCCTCATGACCATTTGTAGAAACGGTGGCTATAAGTACACATAGTTTTCTGCTTTCGTGTATATGCATTTTGTATCTCCTCTTGATTTTTCTGCTACTTGTATGTAGTGAAACTTGTCACTTAGTGGCTAGGATTCACAGTGTCTGTTCAGGTTTGCCATGGGCTAGAGGAGGTCCCCTGACAGTGGATATGGTAGCTGATATGAAGTGGTTCTCTTGTCTTGAGGAGCAGCTGAACTCATTCCATTGACCAGAGGGACAGTTACCGAAGGCGGATGCTGTTGCTGTTACAGTTGAGAAATTTACCTGACCCAGGGTTTATCTGACGGTAACTGAGCAGTCATCAATTGTAGACTACAATGGCTGTCTTCTGGCCCAAGTACCATTCTCTGTTCTTTCAAAGAGATTCTAAGCCCTGGGGCTACTTCTCTGACCCCTTTCCCAGGTGCGTCCTGGATTGTTTTCAGCCTGGTGCTGAAGTATGCCCACACGGATCTGGGAGGAAGTAGAGACACTAACCATCCCCACGAGGCCGCGATAGTGGCAGCAGACGTGAAGATGCAAGGGTCTGCCTTGATTGGCCAGACACAAAGTTCTGGACAGATACATAGCAGAAGCAACAGGGAGACCAGAGGCGGGGTAACAAGGCTGACAGCTCCTGATGGCCGCCACCCACCCACCTCTGTCTTCTCTCCATCCTTCTACCAGCTTTGCAAGCACAGACCTGCCTGGATGCAACAATGACTGCTCGAATCTTCTAGTACAGTTTGTTTTCCTAACTGATCCCTGCTGACAGCGCCCTAAATCCCATCTCCTAGAGGCAAACACTGAACGTTTTGTGTATATGTCCTTCGGAATGTTTTTCGGTTGAATCTTTTAAACACGGTGGGTCACGCAGCACACCGCACACATGTTTTTCCACTTCTCTGTGTATTGTGACTGCCTTTCAAAAGATGTTTAGTTTGACTTGGGGAGATTATATAATGGGATAGAAAGTATGAGAAGAATATGACCGTAGAGCACTTCGGATCCCAGAAGAAAAAAAGAATGATGTCTAAACAAACTGAACATGAGATCATTTCTTTCCCATAAGCAACTCCTGTAACTCCAGCCTTTTCCTGCTAACCCGCTCCCCTCGGCTCTGCCCTCTCCTTTCACGGAAAGCTCGGAACTCATTGCTGTCTGGCTTCCTGCCCCAGCGGCTTTCCCCAGAACCCCTATGGACTGAAGTTTGCCTTCCTTCATCTGTTCATCACCAGGGCGCGATGTGCAGAGATGGGCTTTGCCGAGGTGGTTTGGGTCAGATGAAGACACGCAGGTAGGGCTGTCATGATGGGATCCCGTCTTCCTACGAAGACACACCAGAGAGCTGGCCTCTCCCCAGCCCTGGGATGACAGAACGAGAAGGCGGGCCGTCTGCAAGCCAGACAGGGACCCCCCCCCTCCAGAAAATGACCATGCCGCCAATGCTTTGGGGCTTTCCAGCCTTTGGAAACTTGAGAGGCCACATTTCTGTTGTTTAACCACCCAGTCTGCAGTGTTCTGTTTTGGCAGCCTGAGCAACACAAGATGCTAGTGATTTCTCTCTTTCTCCCCGGGATCCTCCCCTCCCCTGCCTTCTCTCCTACTCCGTTCTCTCTCTCTCTCTCTCTCTCTCTCTCTCTCTCTCTCTCTCTCTCTTTCTTGCAATGCTGGACATAGACCCCAGATCCCCTCCCAGGCCAGCCCACCAACTTTTATTTTTATGTTTTTGAGATAGCATCTATCTATATAACTATATAACTATATATAACTATATATAACTATATATAACTATATATAACTATATATAACTATATATAACTATATATAACTATATATAACTATATATAACTATATATAACTATATATAACTATATATAACTATATATAACTATATATAACTATATATAACTATATATAACTGTATATATATATACATATATATATATATATATATATATATATATATATATCCTTGTTTGCTTTCTGTTGCTATGAAAAGCACCAAAAGTAACCTAGGGGAGAAATCTTTTTTCATCTTACAATTCTTCTATCAAAGGAACCCCAGGAAGGAACTTGAGGCAGGAGCTTGAAGCAGATACCACAGAGGTATGGTCCTTATAGGTTTGTTCACCTACTCTAGACCCACCAACACTGACTATATAATACCTGGCTTTCAACTTGTGATTCTCTTGTCTTGGCCTCTCCTATGCAGGTATTACTGGTGTGTCTAACCATGCTCCGCCACTGATGATTTTTTAACTGAAAAAAAAAAATCGAAATGTCCTTTCTTGTGTTGGGTCCCTTTCTATAGCACTGAGCCGAATCTTCTCTTGCTATTTCTACTGGAGGCCTCTTGGACCATTGAGAACACTGCACATCCTAGACCTTACCCTCCTCTGCTGACTTCCATCCTCTGCTTTGTGTCACATGATGGGTCTTTCCAGTACCTTATCCATCCTGGATAGCACCCACCCACCCCCAATACCAACTCCTGTTTCCTTGATCTTTGCCTCTGCACTGAACCCCTCTGCAGGAGCCCCCCACCCTCCCCGGGGAGCAAGGCACTCTCTGATATATCTGTCTCCTGTGGTGTCATCTACCAGCGAGGCTTTCAGGGTTGCTTCAGGACCCCAGCTCTTCTTCCTGATTTTTCAACCCACACGGCCACCATGTGCTATGTCTCAAAGAGTGACCAAGACCTCTTTATCTCCCTAACAAAATGTGTTGTTCTGTTTAATTGAGAGCCTAAAAAGTGAACTAAAATCCAGAAAGGTCATGTTTCTCTTCCCCATCCTCCTGGGTGCTCAGGAGGAGCCCTGCTGAGTACAGTAAGTCCTTGTCTGTAGCTTGTATGTCAGATCTTATGATAAGAATGGAATGTTACTCTGTGCAAGCATACTTCCTGTGTTTAGTTGCTTACCTGAAGGCTCAGAGATGAAGGCTCTGTCTTCCTCACTGCCATAAGGGAAACAGGAGGGAGAAGTTCAGAAAGCCACACTTTACCCCAATTTACCACCTATTTTCTGCAATGGAATCTTTAAGAGAATTGGAAGGAATATATTTCTTTCATATATCAGCCATTTCTGGGAAGGCCTGCATTTCACTGTAAGAAAGATAGAATGTGGACCAATTAAAAAAAAAACTGAAAAACCTATTGGCTCAGTTGGGATGGGTTTGATTGTAACTGACTGACAGCCACGAAAGCCAATGAGCAACCACCCAAGCCGTCTTCCGATTTGTGTCAACCTCATAGCAAAAAATGGATGTGCATGAAGTTAACTTATGATTTCTCAGCACTCTCAGCTGCACAGAAGGATCAGCTCCAAGTCTAGAGCACATGGGAACTATACTTTTGTCAACGTTTCCCTCTTATGACTAAGTGATTTTACTGTGAATCTAGTCCATAGGCCACGAGATGAAATGACTATTTCATTGGTTCTAAACTAAGGGATTAGGTCGTACTGCAAAGCAGTTGCGTAATGTATCACTCACACCACATAGCCATGTTTTAGATGTTCTATTTTTAAAATATGGATTCTGGCTCTTCTGGCTTTTAGGAGTCTTCCATGTGAAGACTCTGCCACTGGTGATCATCATGTGGAGGTGTGTGTACATGTTCTAGAGCCTAACACGCTAGGATACTTTGTTATATTTTCCAATACAACTAGAAGCAAGTGTTAACGATAGCAAGTCTAAACAAAGCCCCTTGACGCACTTCTTGCTGCTTCTTAGTGCACAGAGCTGTAGGCACTTGGAATCCTATGAGGTGATCCTTTACATCCCAAGGAGAGACTCTTGGGACCTGGTAGTTTCGTTTTAACAACTATCCACCCTGTGGATGACCCATTTATCTAAACTTCTATTTTTTTGGCTAAACACAATCATGTTGTAGAATTTATTCCTATTTTCTTATTATTATTGGCACTAACAATAGATTTGGGGGCAAGGAGACAGCCCTACCTTCAAAGAAATAATCTGGTGCAAGACTAAGACCTGCTGTATAGGGAACAGAAAGGTGGCTTGGTAAAAGCACTGGCTACCATTTTTTCTTTGTCTAATGTAAGACATTCTCCTTTTGATCCATACTGTCAAGTCACGCTCCTTGCCCCGCGGTGGTAGCAGCCCTACTAAGCACCTCGCTTAACACTTCCAAGCGCTGAGCTTGTGCGCATGCTCATTCTCTCTCCCAGCCTGGAGCGATGCTTCCTCTGGGTCCCCTCCTAGCCCACCTCAAGTTAGAAAGGGTCTGTCTCCCGGAAGATGGCCTCCACCCAGACTTTGCTTTCCTGTGTCCACCTTTCCTCTGATCCCTTGAATGGGATCCTCAGTGTGCTCTCATGACATGAAAAAGCCTCCAGCCCCAGGTGCCATTGTGAGTGTGACGTCATTCCCCTTCCCACTCACCCCGCCCCCAGGCGATATCTCCCTCATTAGGTTTCCTCCTCGCACCCTCTCCCTACTTACTCCTTTATAAAGTTATTCCTACTAATCCCTGGAAGTAATTCGATGTAAAGCAGATTTGGCAGGAACCATGTGTCCAGAATCTGCCAAGCCAGTTTTAAATGCTGACTAAAGGGAGAGCTGATGGATCAGTTCACAAACAATTACCCTCCAGGTCAAACGGTGACTAATAAGACTACTCTTTAATTGTTTTCTCACCTAAACCTAATTATTGTTGACTCGTATAGATGTCTAAATAATTAACATTCATAGCTTATTAACCTGTCTTTATTTTTACCTTGACTCCCATTCTAATCCATATTTTGTATAGCCAGAGGCTTTGCAACTAACTGTTTAAAAAAATCTTCCTAGTTTTCTAAGTGGCTTTCTACAAAGTCTCTTATTCAGTACAGGCCATTTAGGAGGTAGGTAAATCCAGTAAAAGAAGATTGGTTGGGTTTGTTTGTTTGTTTGTTTGGGAGAGAAGCAAGAGCTTTAGAGAGAGATTAACGTTTATCTGATGTATCCCTCTTACCCAAGCCAGTCACCGTCTTCATCTACTCAAAACCCAGACTTTGCACCCTCTATTTTCATCCTGATTCCTGATAGCTTAAAATGAGGTTTAGGCTGGAGATGATATTTTTTCTTCCTAGCTTTCTTCATTTGATACCCTCACTCCCAGACTAAGTGGACACTAGCAAGCTTTCTATATGCCCACAATTAAATCCCCTGACAATGTAGTCTTCAGGTTCACTTGCAAAATAAACACTTCCAAGAGAATGATGGTCTCCTCTTCATGTCTGTGTGTGGCTCGTATGGTGCTGGAATGTGGAGGAGCTGAGGCAGGCACTTTGAGATACACATTCCAGTTAGAAGCTGTTTGCTGATAGCATAGCTCAGAGGTTGAATAACCACGAAGGGCTGAGACAAGATGAGTGAACGCCTGGGAATAAAACAGCTGTGCTTCACGGCTGCCTTCCGTCTCTAAATGCAAAAAGAAAATCAGGGGCACAGAGTGCTGGATGGAATCTCTCCTACAAGGCACCTTTGCCCCCTTCTCTTTTGGGAAACCAAAGTGTGGTATTTCTTAGTGTCCTAATCAGGGTTTCTATTGCTGTGAAGAGACACCATGATCATGGCAACTTATATAAAGGAAAACATGTAGTTGGGGCTGGCTTGCAGTTCAGAGGTTTAGTCCATTATTGTCATGGCAAGAAGCATGGTGACATGCAGGCAGACATGGTGCTGGAGAGGGAGCTGAGAGTTCTGCGTCTGAATCGGCAGGCATCAGAGAGAGTGACGCTGGACCTACCTTGAGTATCTGAAACCTCAAAGCCCATCCTCAGTGACAGACTCACTCTGAAAGGCCACGCCCACTCCAACAAGCCCACACCCACTCCAACAAGGCCACACCTCCAATAGTGTCACTCCTATGCGGGCAATTTTCATTCAAACCACCACACGTAGATATGCCAATCTGTCCACCCAGAGTCCAGTTAAGCTGCACACATGAGATTTCTCAGTAGCTTCAACTCATCTCCTCTCTGTGTTAAGTTCTAGGAAGGAAGGCTCCAGGGGGACCCTCCAGATAAGGGTGTGCAATTTGCAGTTTGTCATATTCTTCATTATTCTGTTCACTGTAGGCTTGATGCTAGCATACTGTGTTCTTTACTATCTCTTAATTTAAGGAAGAATAAAGAGCTCTAACCTTTTCAGGAAATCTTTGAAGAGAACCATTTCTCATAGACTGCTGCATAAGCTTGGTTCGGTACATAACCGTGTGGATGCACAAGAAACACTGAAGTTTCGCGCACTCTATCATCTTAGACATAACTATTTGTGTGGCCTGAAAGGGATCCTAGTATGCACAGTCTGTAACAGAAAACTCTTTTCTTTCCAACATCTCTGCTTGTTCCTCACAACATATGTTTTCCAAGGACTCTCTGTTCCTCCTCCATCAATGGTGGCTGACTGCAGTTCTCACTCCGTGGTGGGTGACTCTCCTTTTTCCACAGGGAGGAAGATGAGTACTCAGAACTGCGGTCAGAGCTCAGCCAGAGTCAACAAGAGGTCAACGAAGACTCCAGAAGTGTGGACCAAGACCAGACCTCTGTGTCCATCCCTGAGAACCAGTCTACTATGGTCACTGCTGACATGGGTGAGTCTTCCCAGGCCTCCTGCTAAGCAGGAGTTTAGTTTCTCGGTTGTAAGAGAAACCTCAGAGATATGCAAGACAGCCCAAATTCAGATTTAAATATTCAAGAAGTTTGATGAGTGGATGGATATTCTAGGTTCACTACTTATTGGGCACAGTGAACCAGAGAGCTGAGTTAGCGTTCTTCTTTGATGGGACTATGATTCAAACATGCGTCACCTCCGCTTGAACATTCTAGAAGCAGGAAGATGTGTTAAAGACTGTAGCAGTATTCCTAACAGTATGTCCAGAGCCACCATAGTGAGAATGGAAGGAATGGAGTGGGTGGCAGAGCTTTGCAGTAGAAGAAGCTGAGGGTTTTAGCTTAGAAGGAGGGATCCAAAATGTCTTCTACATGTTGACCCAGGTGACTAAGGATGATTGTATTCCTTGGAAAGAGATTTGTTTGAGAAACAAATCGAGAAATTATTACTATTATGGTTAAACTAGTAGGGAAATAGCCAAGTGGAGATACCTGATGCAGTGTTTTCAGCTGCAGGCCATGGCATGGCATGGGTTTGGGAATTAACTTATAAAGTCTTTTAGAAAGAAAAGCAAGTAGGAAAGCAGTATGGTGACAGCATTGCTTTATAAAGAGTCAGAGTTGAAGTGTTATAAACCACTGGTCGACCTCGTAGGCCTGTTGGAGTCTTAAGACAGACTGAGGTTGAGTATTTGAAATTGTCTGCGCCTAAGTGATTTCTGTGGATAAACAGGTGTGACGTCAGAAAAGTGAAACTTTTGATGTCTTTGGAGACAGATGTTCAGAGGTAGTGAAGGTGTGACAGCAGAGCAAGGAGAAGGATGAGACGTATATTGAGTTTTCATGAGACTGAAAATTGAAATGGAAGGCAAGATTTTAATCAACTATTACACATGTTTAATCGTATGCCCATATAAACACTGTAACAACATAAATCATGGTACCCTGAAAAATATCAAATGATTCCAATCAACTCAAGGTCCTAGGAAAGTCTTGATCTAGGAAGTAGCATGTAAACTGAGGCTGGGAGAATCTGTGGCAATTAAACAGGTAAAGGGGGATCTAAGAGCATTTTGTGAGGATGAGGAATATATTCAGGAAGGTGGTGAGTCATTGTTATGTGACGATGAAGGCTGCAGAGAGTAGGCAGGAGCCAGCTCACACGGAGTCTTATAGGACATGTGGGAGTCTTTACCCTAAAGACCTGTTGGAAGCTGTTAAAGGATTTACCAGTGGTGGGAGGTGGGAGATGGTCAGCTGCATTGGGAAACACCCCACAGTGTGGAAAGCAAGTCCAGAGATCAAGAGCGTGTTGGGGAAACAGGAGGAACAACAATATGTACCACCCAGTAACCCCAGAGCTCCCAGGGACTAAACCACAAACCAAAGAGTACACATGGAGGGACCCATGGCTCCAGATGCATATGCAGCAGAGGATGGCCTTGTTGAACATCAAAGGGAGGAGAGGCCCTTGGACCTGAGAAGGCTAAATGCCTCAGTATAGGCAAATGCCTGGACAGGGAAGTGGGTGGATTGATGAGCAGGGGGAGAGGGGATGGGTTAGGGAATTTTTGGTTGGGTGGGGGAACCAGGAAAGGGGACAACATTTGAACTGTAAATAAAGAATTTATCTAATAAAAAAAAATCATTTAAAAAGTCTAGGTAGACCAGATGGTTATAGGGAAGAGTATAGTGACAGTTGAAATGTAGAAAAAAAAAAAAAAGATGAGTATAGAAAAGTTATGAATTGGGCACAATTTGCTTAAAAACTGGAGGAAGTATAAAAGCAGAGGTATGAGTGTGGGTGTTTCGTAAGATTCATGTACACAGGGCACTTGTGGCAAGGCCGCTCGTCCGCGTGGGAGCACGGTGGGAGGGAGCAGGTGATTTACTCCCAGTTTCGCTCCGTTTTGCATAGGGGAAAGAAAGAGACAGGGAGAGATGGGCTGCCTTTGGCAGGTCCTGAGTTCGAGGTGTCTTGAGATACCTGGGTTAGAGATGGTTACGAGCACAGAAGATTAGGAAGTCAAGCGGAGAGGGGCGGGGATGCAGGAAACTTGTGGGGAGACATCCAGTTGTGGCTGAAGCAGCAGCTGATGTGCGGACAAGTGAAGTCACCTGGAAACCGAGCCACTGGGGCCACCGCTGGTAGCAGTACTCAGGAGGAGCCCGAGGCTCCTCCTCTCAGTTCAGTTCTAGGGTAAATGAGCATTCCTAGCAAACCTCAGTTCAGTGTATGGCTGCCCATCCTGACTTTGTTGATACGGTAATTCTTTTTCTTCTTATAGTATATTGAAATTCTAGATCATATTACTATTCGCTTGGCTGACTATCCCGCTAAACTTTACTGGGCAGTTGCATGGTGTTCGTCTCATCACCTAGTCCTAAGGCCTGACTTGTGGCATGTGTTAAAAGATCCTATTGGAATGAATGAGTGAACAAATGAATGTGGCTATTGGCTTGTCTGCGAGGAGTATCTTGTCTGTGAGGAGTATCTTGTCTGTGAGGAGCATCTCGTCTGTGAGGAGTATCTTGGTCTTAAGATGCGACGGGACAATAAATAAGTACTCGGCAGTCTGAAATGCTGAGGAGGCAAATAAGATGGACTTTGCCACACCAGTCATTGAGAGGGAAATGCTAAGACCAGCCTAAGCCACACACAACAGTGTGCATAAGAGCGAAAACACTGCCCAGGCTTAGTAGTTGGAAGATGAAGTGTCGGGTGTGGGTTCAGGTTGGTTTGCTTTATGCCCAGGCTGTCCCCCTCAAATCCTTCTGACCCCAAGGTCGAGGCTTAATGTTCTAACACACACGGCCATCTGCCACCAGCCAACCCTGAGGCAATCCCACACGCTAAGCTCATATCAGCACTGTAATTGTCTAAAATCAGCCGCCTCTTATTTCAGACTCCAGTGAGCAGCCAGGGGCAGCCAAACAAGTTCAAAGAGGCAACAGTGACAGGGTCCCTGTCACTGCAGAGGACCAGGCCTACACTGACCCCTACATGTGTTTCTCTCAAATTGTATTCTATGATATTAATAGGTGACCCACAGCCTGACAAAGTCACATAATTAAGTTTGGGGAAACGCAGGCACGAAGCCACTTCAATGGCCTTCTCTCCTGGGAGATGTCTCAGAGCCCCTGACATGACAGAGCATCTGCCGCCCTGATTCCCCAAGGCAGGGGGGCTCACAGCTGTCCGTCTGCAGGGAGAGGCTTCTCCTCTGCCGTCCCTCATCGTTCATCGCAGATGCTTTCTTCCGCCCTGTACCTCACTTGGAAATGTATGTTAATTCTACTGGTAGCATCTTTCCTGGCAGTACTGAGCCCTGGAGGGGCGTGGCCTCTGCCCAGGGTCAGCATACATTCCCTACTTTCTCAGAGGGGCCTTTGGTCATCTGTCTTCCGAAGTCATGGGGCGCTGCATTAGGTACCGGGGCTGCAAACTCAAGGTGTCCTGCATTGGGTAACGGGGCTGCCGAACAGTGTGTTGTGTTAGGTAATGGGCCGGCAAACTCACTGTGTGCGGTGGTAAGGTTCTGACACTGCAAACATACTGTGTGCTGCATTAGGTACCAGGGCTGAAAGGCACATATTCTGCCATCAGATGGCTAGCTACGCTCCTACATTCAAATCTCTTAAAAACCTGGGCTGACATCCAGACTCCTCACCATGGGGTCCCGTGAAGCCTGGAGCGCTTGCTACCACAGTCCTCCAGTCCTCCTCTCTGTCCTCTGACTCCGATCATACTCACCCTCTCTTACTGTCTCTCCATCCTGACCAGATTCTGCCCCTCCAGGGTGTATGTGAGCTGTCTCTTCTGTTGGGAGTGCCTCTCGCTACCAGGCACACGTAGCTTTCTCCTTCATCCTGGTTTCCTTCTCACGTCTGCGGCATCCGTCTCATGCCCCGTCCTCACACCTGCCATCCTTGCAAAGGCTGTGTTTTTCCTTGCTCATTGCCAGTGATTGTCTCGCACTAGAATGCAGGCTGCACAGGGCAGGGAGTTTGGACGGCCTTGTATGCCGATCTAATGGAGCTCAGTGACACAGCAATGTGCCAGAGTAGCAATGGATGCCACCCTGTCCTTGTCACAGTCTTTGGGGGCATGTGGACAGTTTGATAGAAAAGACCCACAGTGAGGTCAGGACCTGCAAGGTTGTGGCCCTGGGAGGAACCTTACCAGAAGGCATGGCTGAGGGGGATACTTGAGGATTAAGTGGGAAATAGTGAGCTTAAGGAGGAGTCAGGCAGGAGAGGCCTTTCTCTATCAAGGCCTCAGAGAAAGAAGCCACTTAGGGGACAGCTTGGCAGAGTTCATGAAACTGCAGCACAGAGCGTAGTCAGCGTGTTTGTTGATTGGAACTGGCTGCTTGCCTCTTCTTCCTTTGCCATTTTCCAATTAAATTGCTTCAATAGGGTAAAAAGCTTCCATATATAAACACCATTATAGGAAATCATTAAAAAGCACCCATTTCATTATGGCTGCTATATTTGTGGCCGTGCATTAGGAACCCAGAGGTTTCCTCAAGCTGGGTTTTAGATGCACTTTGCTGTAGTGTTTTTTTTGTTTTTTTGTTTTTTGTTTTTGCTGGTTTACCAAAACAATAGCAGCCAGACATCTTGTTACTTCACCGAAAGCCCTTTTTCTTTTTCCTTTTCTTCTGCAATCACCAGTTGCCAGATTCTTGCTGCCCCTTCTGGACAATGGCTCCTGAGCACTGTCCTGGGATGAGAGAACTAAACCAGCAGCTTAGACTTCTGGTAACCCCAGCCATCAAATAAAGGAAAAAGTTCCCCCAGCACAGTGGATTTGAACGTGATTTCTGTTACTTCTTTTCAAACCTTGTCACGGTCGTTTTGGGAATGAAAGTGACTAGACAGAAGAGGTAGTAGTCTTCCTTTAGCTATTTAGTAACACAATGGAATTTGCAGGTGGACGTAGCAGCCTGTGTGCTCCAATAATAGTCCTTGTATTAGGCAGTCCATCCATTCCTTGTGAGTGGCCCTCAGCTTGGAAGAAGGCCCTGCGGTCTTAGCAGGAGAGAACAGCTTAAGGAAGGCAAGCCACTTGTCCAAGCTAGGAGGTGGCGGCTCCGTCGTTGCCACGTCCGTGTAGACGGCTTTGCTCCTGAATGCCTCACCGAGCAGTGCAGCATGCCTTCAGACGCTGCTGCAGCTTCCTCCCATCCTCTGAGGTCTTGGTGCTGGTGGGGGAATCATGGGAGCAGCTGTGTGATCACCAGCCCCTGGCCTAACTGTGGCAATGTTTGTAATTGAATGAAATTTTGTTGATCTCGGGATGGAAAGCAACACACACACACACACCAGCCAAACCATGCCAGCGTGGCAACAGGAAGAAACACAGGCACACATACATGTGTACGTGTACGTGTGTGTGTGTGTGTGTGTGTGTGTGTGTGTTTACTCAATCACACATATCAGAGTGTGTGTTGTGTCCCATCCAGCAGGCTCTTTTCGTGGCTTCAGTAATGGAATGGCTCAACATTGCTGGAGCCATTGCTTGTAAAACAAGGCCTCTAATCAGATCAGTCTTGTGTAACTTAGAGGGGTTCTAGGTTAGTATTTGGAGAGCTCCTTTGAGTCATAGAGAGAGGCGTGTTCCTCGCTGGAACTCAGCAGTGTTCACACAGGAAACCTTGCTTGCTGTTATGGTCAGTGGTACTTTCTGTCAGTGGGAGTCATTTTGGAGGACAGCCAAGGAGGAATTTACACGTGAAATCTAGCTTTTTGGCATGGCTGCAACCATGAAATACGTTGAATGTGAAAATCAGATTTTCCTGGCTTACTGGCTGATGAAGTCTAATGCCTTCAGAAAAAAAAAAAAAATGTCTGAGAGTGTCAAGGAGCAGGAGCCAGCACAAAAACCATTCCAAAAGCAGCCAGAACAACCATCAGGCGGCTCTGGAGAACCTCGCTTCCTGGGGTGGCTGGACAGCTTGTCTTCCCTCAGATCATCTACGACCTGCGTGGAAGCTTTGAGAAACCAGCTCCCATGACAGCAGTGCTCAACCAGACTGACATTTCAGTCTTACTACTTGATGTGACATGGCTGACTTTTGCCTGCAACATCTTCTTCCTGTCCGTGAATTTGGGCAGCTTAATTTCTTCCAAGAGGTTTGCAGTAAGGGCCACCCTGAGGTCCAAGTTCAATCCATGACTTTGAACGCTGATTCACCTGGAAGCCTTACCAAGGTGACATTTTCCTCAGGGACTAGAGAGTTGTCCCTGTAGTTAAGAGTACTTCTTGTTCTTGCAGAAGGCCGGGGTTTAAGCCTCAGCCCCACCATGGCTCCTAACTACCTGTAACTCCATTTCTAGGGGATCCAATACCTGCCTCTCACTTTTGCAGGTACCACACATGAACCATGGTACACAGACATGCATGCAAAGCAAAACACCCATACACATACAACACAAACAAAATAAAACAACGAAATTTGTATAAATATTAACAGGGCCAATGCACTGAAATGGCCACCAGCTGTCTTTCTAGACTTTTCCTTGTAGTAAGTACAGCTGAAAGCAGAAGCCGTTATTACTCCGTTTCAGTGAACTGTTTCTTTTACGCGCCACTACTGGTCAGTAAATTTTCAGTCTCCTGAAGAGAGTTGGGTGTGAATGAAGTAGGGACTGATCTTCAAAGTTTACTCAGGACAAGATCCTGCTGCTGTAGGGGCTTATGACTTTCTATTTTATTATAATACGCCTTCTTTGCTTTCTAAACAGACCACATCTCCTAAGGTTGATTTGTGTTTTCCTTCACTGAAATTCATGACATATTTTGCCTTAAAACCAGACCAGGCTCTGAAAGCCTGTTTAGTCTATCCTGGAAACAAAATCCAGGCCCTTGCTAGGGTTCCCACTCCTGCAGCCATAGTGGGGCCTGTGAGTGCTCTAAGAAAGTACTTTATATTGTTGATGCTTGGATGCTAGAGCATGTGTGTGCATAAACACACACTTATACACACACACACACACACACACACACATATATACACACAGACATACCCCACACACCCTTTGAACAGGGCTCTGGAGCATCCCTGATCAGCACTGAGAGAGGACCCTTCAAACCATCTCAGCATGGGAGTGGATGGGGTGATCATACATCAGCACAGGGACCTGTGACCATGGCAGAGGACCTTGCAGGCATGGCGAGGGCTGGAGCTCTTCTCAGATCATGCTTTCCGGGTCTTCAGAGATACTTCTTAGAGGTCCAGGGGGCAATTTCACAGACTTCTCTTTCAGGCTGCCAAAACTTGACCTCCTACCACAAAGGTTTCTCCATCCTCTGCAGGGCTGGGGGCTACTGTTCCGTTCAGGTGATTTGCATTTACATAATATGGTGAAATGTGCAATTGGGGCCATTTTTCAAGCTTTGTAGGAGGCATTGCCAGTGCTTTTGTATCAGAGGTTGGGGATGCACATGACCTAAGACAGGGTTCAAAAGGGGACACCTGTGGCAGCTGGGCCGGCCCATTGCAGCTGGTGTTTGGCGATCCTTACACTTTCATGTTTACAGCCACCAGTTGCTGTCTCACGGAAGCAAACTGTCAGAAATCTAATGTGACAACAGCAAATATGAAGACCAGCCTCAGGCTGGTCAAGCATTGCTGAAAGAGTAAACATGGAGCCTCCTTCTCCCTGAAAAGAGAAACACAGAAGTGAGTGAGGCCTGGCAGGGGCGGGGGTAGCTTGCTGTCCTCAGGACCCTCAGCCCGAATGTGTGTGAGTTATGCTGTTTCCCATGGCAGGGACGCTTGCCAGGGACGTGCCCTGTACTGCAAAGGGGATCTTTATAGTGGTGTCTGTCTTAGGTTTTCTGTCAATTCTGGATACAACTTACTTGTTTCTAAGAGAGAAAGAAAGCTGTATTCACACACCGGGAAGTGTCTAACTGGGCTAGCATGCCAGGTTATAGTGGGTATCTTCTTACATGCTTGTCAGATCTCTAAACTCCATGGCCCTTTTCTTTAAACAGTGGCAGGGCAATCTAAGCCTCTAAGTCAGCGATTCTCAACCTTTTTAAGGCTGCAATAATCCTTTAATACAGTTCCTCATGTTGTGGTGACCCCCCCCACCATAAAATTATTTTTGTTGCCACTTTATAACTGTAATTTTGCTACTGTTGTGAGTGGTATTGTAAATATCTGTGTTTTCTGATGGTCTTAGGCAACCCCAGTGAAAGGGTTGTTTGACCCCTGAAGGGGGTCACGATGCAGAGGTTGAGAACCACTGCCCTAAATCCCCAGGAGAGTAGAGCCAGACTGTCTATTCTCCAGTTGCTACCAGAAGTCTTGTTTCATTCCGAGAAGAGAGCAAAGTGTAGGAGCTTCCGACCCCGGCAGAGGTAGGCAGCAGATAGCTTCACACGTAGCCTTGCTGAACCGTGGGCATGCCAGGTCTGCAGGGCCAGCGGCTGACAGGCCTGAAGGCTGCTGTGCTGAATCCAGCACTTACAGACCAAGAATAAACTGTATAAATGGAAGTATAAATTGTATCATTACAATTTTAATGGTAACAATGCATCAAGCACACTTTTAAATTAAAACAAAAAAAAGAAGTTGCAGACACTGAGGCTTGCCAGGTTTGTAGACACATCTTTGGCCGTAACTGCCTGGTTTTCACCCTCTACTGGAAGGAGGAGTCGGTTCTGTTTATTCTTCCAAGGCCTGTTACAGAAAATTAACTAGCAGAGGACCAAAATGCTTAGATTATCTGAGCTTCGCCCCCCCTGAGAACTCTCTTCACTGAACGTTAACACGAGAGGAACGCCCAAGACCTGCAGTCTCCGTGACACTGGGCAAAGAGACGTGTCGCATGGCCTAGCAATGCACGTGGAGTCTGTGTGCCTAAGCTCTTGCAGGCCTGTTTCCAAACACACATTGTCTCCCTCGTGAAACTGGAATGCTTCCTCCCCCCTGACAGGAGATAATTCACTTTTTTTCTCCGACAGCCAGAAAGCTCAGGGCTAAATAGACAATATCAGCCCTGCAGCTGTGCTGTTTCGAATTTGCTTCCAAAGCCATCCTCCCTGGTCCCACTGCCTCTGTGTCCCTCGCCATTTGTAGCTGCTTGTCAAAAGTTGCTCGTGTCTTTCTTTTAAGGGATGAGATACATACGCCGCCGTGTCAAAGGATGCTTAGCGGACACAGAGAACCTCCTCTCTCCGGGAGGCTAAGAGGAGGTCACGTCACCTTCTCTACATAAAGCTTAGCATTGCTGAAGGCCCGTCCGTGCTGCCCTTCCCGGAGGGCCCTGATGGAGCCTGGAGTGTGAACCAGCCCCTCCCCGCCTTCCTCCACCCCCCTTAAGCCCCCCCACCCTGTAACTCTCAGCAGTTGCTGAGGTCTCCTGCATCTTTATCCCATGTTCCTCCACCCCACCCCTTGCATATGCTAATGAGCAGCCCCTCAGCCTCCTTCTGAACCAAGCATAAACTTGGAGGTGTTTTCTACTTCCTGCACAGTTGTTAGCTTTTGAGTTCCTGGTTTATGTACTGAAATATGTTTATTCTCTTTGTTGTGGTTTTATATATATATATATATATATATACATATATATATATATGTATGTATATATATATACACACACACATATATAAACACACACACATATATAAACACACACATATATAAACACACACACACATATATACATACACATACACATATACATAATTGTGATATACAACATGGTAAACATTTTTAAGTAAACAGTCCGGGGTTTTTAAGTGCACCCATAATTATCCGGCGCTCACTACTATCCTGTTTACTCTGTACACACACACACAAAACAGTCGCTGCCTGAAGTAGCCTTCCCAGCCTCTCCTCCTCTGTCTTCTCTGCATTTGCTGCTTCTAAACAGCTCACAGAAGTAGAACCGTGTGTTTGTCCTCGGCTGGTTTCATGGAACATAATGTTATGAAGGCTCATTCACATTCTCGTCACAGACTTAGCATACAGATCCCTCCGTCTCTCTGAGTCCTTTCAGAGTTCATATCGCCCATTCATTTGCCCTCTGTTGACTCTTCTAATGGATGTGCCAGGCGAGGCAGTATGCGGACTGGTGACTGTGTGCCCAGAGAGCCCTGGTCTGGGTTGCTGTGGTTGGTAACACGACCCTGGCTATACAGAGCCTCCATTGTGGTTCCTGTACTCCTGCCAAGCCCATGTAGCTTGGGCGAAAGAGCGAAAGTCGTCACACTAAGACGTCTCATCTACCAAGGCGTCTCATCTTCCTGTCTGGTGAGGCCACGAGGAAGTGAGTGGCCTGAGAGGGACCTTACCATGCTGTGAGGGGTGCTGGCTCTGCTCTGGTTAATTGTGAATGCCACCTCCCTGAAGGACCTACTGCTCTGTCTGGACCACCTTGACGTTGCAAATACTGTCTTTTCATGCAGACTTCAGCTCCCATGGCCTTTGGTATTGAATGTTCAGTGTCTGACTGGGGCTGGGTTGGGCCACTTGAAGAAGTTTCTAATTATTACAAGTGAATATGTAGGGAAATATGCCACCTGTTCCCATCTGCCCTGTCTGGAGCAGTACTGATAACTGGGTGATGGTGGGGATGGGTGCTTGGTGACAATGTCTCAGTCCCCCCCATCACACACACACACACACACACACACACACACACACACACATACACACACACACACACACACACACACACACACACACACACACACGCCACACCTCACATCTGTTCACGCTAGCCTGGCCACCTTGTTTTCCTGGAGTCTCCAGATAGAGCGCAGTGGCAAAGGACAGTGACATGTCAGGAGATAATTAGGGGAGTGTATATGAATAACAGACTGGGGGTACTGGGGAGGACTGGGGAGGACTGGGGGGTAGGGGGTCATCATCTGGCAGGTACATATTGCCTTCTTGAGACCAAAGAAAAGATTTATAGTTTTCCTTTCAGAAGGACAGGGTATTTCTAATATAATTGTTTGTTCCTTTGAGTGTAGGGTCTCCTGTGCTCTAGACTGCCTCAAATTTACTTCATAGCTGAGGATGACCTCTTCCTACCTCTCCAGTGCTGGGCTTCCCAGAATGCATCAGGCTTAGTATGTCCACTTAAAGGTCCCTCTCTCACCATTCTTCACTGACTAGACAGTGTGGCCCTTTGCTCTTTAGGACAGTGTCTCCAGGCTGGTGGCAGGTTCCTCGGAGAAGGACTTTAGTGTTGGCACTGTACATCTGTGAGCGTCTCAGAACTGAAGAGAGTCTCTTGCTCATCCGGGAACTCTGCTTTCAGACTGTGGTCAGGGCCCAGACACTGTCTGACAACAGAGTGAGCAATACTGCCAGAACCCTCATCCCTGCTCTTCCTCCCGGTCCCCAACGCCTGGCCACCGCTTTGCTGCTGTGCCCTGAGAACTGTCTAGCAGTTATAGCCAGCACGACCTACACACCATCAGGTGGGCCTGTGTAGACAAAGTGTGGAATGGCTGAATATAAATCCTTTCTCCTTAGCCCTACCGATAAGGACTTACAGATCCGGAAACGTGTGTCCATGAAGCCTGGATACCAGGCAACCTGCCCCTGAGCATGAATGGTGGCTCAGCCAGAGACTGGACTGAGCGGCTTCACACTCAGACCTCTTTGCCTCAATTTGGAGCTGAGCCCATGTCTTTCCTGTCCTGGTGAACTGTTGTGATGACTGTTCCCCACCCACCCACCTCAACCCCCAGCATCCCCTGTGCATAACGAGGAAGAAAAGCTCACCACCAATGTAAAGTAGTCTAGTGCTGACAGAGTCTCGTTTCTCTGTGCTGCTGACTCAACTGTACAGTGCTGATTTTTACTCTTTTAAAATTGGTTTTGATTGTCTACCCTGTTCTATTTTGAGATGCAGTGATGAGGAGGATCAAAGGCCCCCTCTTTCATAATGCATGTGTCTTTGAAAGGGAAAGATAATAAACATGCGTGTCGTTATCAGATAGTGATGTTTGCCACACACAAAACAGGATAATGGGGTTGGGACTGGGCAGAGATGAGAGATGGAATCCCCATGCTTTGGGTAGGAGGACCTGGGTGGGGAAGCAGCACTGGGGCTTCACAGTAAGTAAAGGAGGGAGATAGAGGATCAGAGAGCTAAGCTAGTGATTCTTAACTAGCCTCATACCAAAACCATTTGAGGAATTGAAAACATTTCTAGCACCTAGGCCCCTCCCCCAAAGATCAAAAATTTAATTGGTCTGGGAGGGGCCATGGCATTGGCATTTTTATAAATGCTCCCCAACGAATTTCATGGCACAGCCTGGGCTGAGCACACGAGTCTCAGATATGAAGTTTTTTTACGACTGTGGTAAGGAGCGGGATCTTAGTTTAGTGGTAAGGAGTAGGGGAAGCCATTGGATAGTTTGTGCTAGGAAGATGCCATATCCGCTCTAAAGAGGCTCACTCTTAACTGCCCTGTGAGGAGAGGAGGAAGGAAGTTACTGGAAGGACCAACTTGAAGAGGAATGGGGGTTTGGAGCACAGGGGTACCCGCAGAGAGGAAGATGAGTTGCTCAACCTGAGGATGCTTTTGGGAGGTTGTGGTTACAAGGTGGATTGGATTGAGGATGGGACGCAGAGGGCATCAGAGTTGACCTGGGTAACTGGCTGGATGGTGGGCTCCATTCAGAGGTGGGGAAGGTGGGAAGAACTGATGGTGAGGAGCAGATGGAATCCCTGCCTCAGTTGGAGAGAAAGCCTCCTGCTGATTGCGCCCTAGGTTTGGGGAACCCAGATGTGGGCAGCCAAGTGAGGCTGGCTAAAACGTCCTGGGACATCTGCTTCCCGGCATGCTGAGCGTTCTCTCAAAGTGCTCCAAAGCTTAGCAAAACAAAACAAAAGAAAAAAACAACAAAAAAATGAAAAGCAAACAAACAAAAATGGTTGTCCATGTTGGTGCACTGAGCCTGTGACTGGAAGTGAAACTGGGAAGAGACCAATTTCTTGCGTGCAGGAAGCCTGCTGGATTTAGGAAGATTTACTTCTGGAGACTGTAGTATCCTCCATGTATAACTTGCTAAAATAATTGAAAAGTATATAATGTGCAGAAACCCGAACAATGGGTGGAGAACGGTTGATTCTTAAGGGGATTTCTGTTCACAACGAAGCTATTTTATAGCATATATCTAACTCATAATTAATATTCTTTCCCTGACCAGACACCAGAGTCCAGGAGTTTTATAGCAACCCAGATAAAGTAAAATTATTAGAATTTTTTACATCTACATGTAACGATGGAATCATTAGAAGTTTGTTATTCCCTCTGAGGAGGAAACGGATAAAACTGCATGGTTGATCATTGTTAGTTGATGTATGGGGACGGGGCAGACTGGACCCTTATTGAAGGCAAGATTAGTATTTTATGATTCAGGTTTTGTTAAATGTATAATTTGTTTATTTTGTGCTCAGTGGTGTTTTGCCTACATGTATGTCTGTGTGAGGGTGTCAGATAACCCTGGAACGGGAGTTATAGACAGATGTGAGCTGCCACGTGAACACTGGGAATTGAACCTGGGTTCTCTGGCAGAGCGGTGAATGCTCTTAACCAATGAACTGTCTCTCCAGTCCCCACTTTCTGTTTTTAAATATCAATTGGCACTGGGGCTTGAGCTGGCTCAGTGGTTAAGAGCACTGACTGCTCTTCCAAAGGTCCTGAGTTCAACTCCCAGCAACCACATGGTGACTCAAAACCATCTGAAAAAGAGATCTGAGGCCCTCTTCTGGTGTGTCTGAAGACTGCTAGAGTGTACTTAGATATAATAATAAATAAATCTTTAAAAAATGTATCAATCAACATTGCTCATTCTGAGTTTTGTTGCTGTTGTCCAGTGAAATTGTGAGACATTAAATGGACTTCTGAAATTGGTGTTGGTCTGAATGGTTGAGCCTAGAGGTTTTTTGAAGTGTCTTCTGGGGCATCCTTGCTCTTACTAGCAAGACACAGTATGGTTGCCCTTAGTTGAAAGGCAAGAGAATTCTGGGAGGAGCAGGTATTTAACAAATGGCAGAAGTCTAGAACTCCTTAATCAATGGTTTGTATTGGCTGCAAGCCTCAGGTAGCAGCCCATGTGACAAGGATGGATGATGTTAGCTTTGAAGACGCCATTGCTCCTGAGTGAGCCCCTTATGGTAAAAGCAATTCAGAGTGTTCGCTGCCGGCAGGCCGGCCTGTTTAATAGATTTTATCCTTATCTCCTCTTAGATAACTGCAGTGACTTGAACTCAGAACTGCAGAGGGTGCTGACGGGTCTGGAGAGTGTTGTCTGCGGCAGGAAGAAGAGCAGCTGCAGCCTCTCCGTGGCCGAAGTGGACAGGCACATTGAGCAGCTCACGACGGCCAGCGAGCACTGTGACCTGGCCATTAAGGTGGGCCTTCTTTTCCCTTCACTTGGCTTTCTGAGGGGAGGGGAAGGGAGAGGGCAAACTCCGTTCCTGGCGAAAGGCTTTCTTGAACGTCTATTAGCCATATACACACATTGAGCCATCAGCTAGAAGCAGGAGCCCTATAAATATTTCTTGGGCTAAATTACTCAGGGGGGGAGGGGAAGGCATATGAACAATGATAAGCATTGGCTTTGCACTAAAAAAAGATGATTTATTTCGATATCATCACATTTGTAGCATTAAACCACATCATTTTGGTGTGGCCCACCATAGTATTTTTTTTCCCTTTTCTTTTCGAGATAGGATTTCAACATATAGCCCTAGCTGGCCTGGAACCGTAGACCAAAGTGACCTCAGATTAATAGAAATCCATCTGCTCCTCTGCCTCCCAAGCAGTGGATTAAAGGTGTATGCCACCGTGGCCAGCCACCATCATATTCTTAGATTGCAAGTTGATCTTAGAGGCTTTCTTACAGATTTAAGATTTCTAGAACCCAACGTTATGAGATAGCAGTCTGTGCTGTCCAAAGAGGGAAGGGACTAGGGTCTAGCTGAGTCACTCCATCCCTAGCCAGTGTATCTGGGTGTCAGCCATACCTTTTTCCTTTTACTTCTGAGAAAATATGGAGTTAGAGGAACAGCATGTGAATACCCTCGCCGTTCGGAATAATAGGGAGGTCGAGTCCTTCTCGATCCTGGG
The DNA here is from genome assembly GCA_964023405.1 of Apodemus agrarius. NCBI lineage: Eukaryota > Metazoa > Chordata > Mammalia > Rodentia > Muridae > Apodemus > Apodemus agrarius. The sequence continues at coordinate 34,215,250 of OZ030021.1, read as the reverse complement.
CCTCAGGTGTATTTCTATTACTTCACTATGTCTTAGTACCCTGGACCTTGCAACCTATACTTCCAAGTCTTACAAGAACAGTCTGGTCTGTCAGGAATAATTCTGAGTTTCTCAAGAGAGGGTGGCAGTACCTCTAGATGGATTACAAAATGCCATTCCAGGACAGGAGTTTCTCCAGTTGCAGATGGGAAGGACTCACCTACAGGTGCTTCTGTCTCTGGAATCTCTCAAGTCCCAGATTTGATTGTAATGCTAACTTGAAACTCCATTCTCCTCAGTGTGGGGTGGGGTGGGCAAGAACTTCTGGTAAGGAGCAACAAAGAAAGCAGAGCCAAATACACTCCCTTGGATTTGAAAGGAAGGACAAAAGATCACTTAGGGGAGGAGGCAGCAAGATTTAGGTCACCTGTCTTCCTCAGAGGAACTGGTGTGAACCCTTGTGACTGGCTGGCCACTATGTCTTTAGTGTTGGGTCTCTTCTGGTTCTCATCAGCATGTGTCCTCTCTGTTCAGCAATTCCCCTTCTATTTGAAAACCAGCTGGCCTGGGCTCTTTGTAAAGGACAATATGGATGAATAGTTCTCAGAGCAAGCAGAGAAAGTTCCTCCTAATTGTATGTGTTTTCCTGGTCCTTTGATCCATGTTTAAAGAACTCTCCAAATAATATTAAGATTGTCTTCTGTTTGAGTTGTATCCATCTTATTAACTAAATCAATCCCTGCTGTCTGAGGAACCTCCCCGGCAGGCCCGCCCTTTCCGGTGTCACTGACGCTTTATTCTTGTCTTTGCCATCTCGGGGACTGAACCTCATTCACACCATCTGAATTCTGATGTGACACCAAGAGTGGGGAAACGGTGATGTCACCTGCCTTACTGCTGAGCTGGCTCACAGAAGGCCTATAATTTAGGAAACTTACAATTAGACACCGTGTGCACAGCCTGCAACCTCGTGTCTGTCACAGCATTTTCACGATCACCCGCTGGCCCACTGCCTGGATGCAAATTGACCAGCTCTGAGCCGCCTTAAGGAAATAAACATTGTGTGGGCACCACACACAGACTCAGCGCCAAGAAGGGACCCCGTCGTCCTTAACTCTGGGGACTGCTGAGTTGTACAAACGAGTTTGCAGGCAAGTGACAGCCTCGTCTGAGTCTGAGGGATATCGTTGTGCAGAGTGTATCACCATGAATATAGGGTTCTCCATCCAACTCCTGGGCTCACAGATTGCTGTGCAACCTCTGTCCTTCCTGACCTCTTTCCCTGTAGTAGTTAGCCTGTCTTTGATGGATGACTATTTTTCAGACAGTTGAGGAGATCGAGGGAGTTCTCGGTCGGGACCTGTACCCCAATTTGGCTGAGGAGCGGTCCCGGTGGGAGAAGGAGCTGGCTGGATTGCGGGAAGAGAACGAAAGCCTGACCGCCATGCTGTGCAGCAAAGAAGAAGAGCTGAACCGGACCAAGGCCACCATGAACGCCATCCGCGAGGAGCGGGACAGGCTTCGGAGGCGGGTGAGCATGCAGCCAGACATGGCTTAGGTCTGGGGGTGGGATGCTTGGACAGACAGAGCCAAGGGCACCCTGGATTCTTGGGGAATCAGAGTCTTGGGATCTGTCTTGGGACTCACTAGTTCTGACATTGTTCATAAAAGTAGTTCAAAGATCCGTAGGGGTAGAGCTAAGATTATAAATACACTCTTCTCAGGAATCCTAAATCTGAGAGATGGCAAAATTATGTCTGGGCAGCAAATCTCACTCTATTGGGATAAATGTCTTCTACTAGCTCAATTAAAATATTCTGTTAAGACAATCTAATGGTATTTTATAATTGGAAAACATAGAAATTTTCTCTTCTTCACATTTTTCTTTAACTCTATAGTCAAATGAGTCACTTCTACAGAATATTATAACTGTATGTGTGTATGATTTGTGTTGGGGTCTATTTATGTGTTCATGTGTATTTGTGTAGTGTGCCTGTATGAGGGTTTACATCAGTGTACATGAGAGAGTGGCAGGGATGTCCCAGTGTCCCTGTGAGGACAGGTACTTGTTTGAGAACTGTGGTGACAGACATATTTCTATCGCTGATGATGCTGATGGTCCAACATTGAAGCATCTGCATCAACTTTCCCAATGATGAATGTGCACCTGCCGGGGCCCATACATTCTTTGTCTGGCTATGTCTTTGAACTATGATGGAACTGCGGGTAGGAGGATTAATTCTTCTATCAGAAACAATTCTTTCTAAGCTTCACTTTGAAGTACAGGGCTTCCTTTACTCTCTGTCTCAATTGAGGCAGTTTAGGAAGTTTCTCTCTAGTCATTCCCTCACTGGTGAGTCTGCACATGGTGCTTAATCAGACACATCTTGTAGGTTCACAGACCATTAACATGGCTGTGTCTCCTTAACCTAGGAAGCAACTTATTCTTCAATGAGGTTGGCATGTGGAAATCTTTCTGTTCTTTAAAGATCTATTTTTATTATTTTAAATTTGTGTGTGTGTGTGCGTGTGTGTGTGTGTGTGAGATTTGGACTTGAAAGAGTACAGACAGTACAGACCCTTGGGGAGGCCAGAAGGTGTTAGATACTCTGGAGTTGTAATTACAGGTAGTTGTGTCCTGGCAGACATGGGTACTGGGAACTGAGTTCTGGTCCTCTGGAAGAACAGTAAGCCAGTACTAATGGCTGAGCCATCTCCCAGAGCCAGCCACTCTGTTTTCAGTCTGTGTGCAGATACTTTCAATATTCATTGGCGGTAGATAAGAAATAAATTACTAGTTTTGAAGGTTGTCAACCCCATCCCTCATGGTCACTAATGTCATAATTAAAGAGCTATTATCCTGCATCTATCTGGGCAACATCTTTCTGAGCTCACATAAACTTGTCTCTAGAAGCCACCTGTATCAGATTCTCCCTACACGCATCAGGAGCTGTAAAACCTCCTTCTCAGCAAAAGCTTTATCTGGAGGTCCCAATGGGGTTGACTTGGCATGGAGGCCTGTAGCACCTATAATTTCCTGGGTCACACCCCCAATCTTTATGACTGATAGTCTAATCGGGCGTGTGTTTGCTCTTACAGTGTGCATTCTGATAGCTCATCTTCTGCAACACGAATGTCGGCCTCAGGTTTAACCATATATTGTAGTTCAAAATCTCTTTTCTCTAATTTGGATTCCTGAGGTGCACAGGAGCCCTTGGTTATAACTAAAGAGAAAAAAAAAAAAGTCTTCCTTCCATCCAGAGCTTTTTCTACCACAAAGAACACCACACTGTGGTGGTGCCCACATCATATACCAGAGTTCCAGAACCAGACTACTGGGGCTCACAGCCTGACCTGCAAAGGCCCTGCGTGTCTTTGGCAAGGAACCTGACCCCTCTGTGCCTGTTGGCTTCATCATGGATTAAGGGTAATAATGATACCTGCTTCAGGAAGATTAAATAATACTCACACAATAGTCACACTGTGTCCAGCGCACAGCGAGTGCTCAAAATGAGGGGTAGTTGTTTTGAGTAAAATCAAGATTTGAGTCGCATGGATGATTTGCCTTTATACCTTCTTTTTATCCAGAAGAGTCCGTAGGTGTTTGAATGTCTCCAACCTGGACAGTGAACCACTGAGTATAAGCACATGCATATCTGAGTACATACACATTTCTGCCAAAATATGTATCATTTTACCCAGCTTTTTGTGATGATGTTATACGCTTTGTAAATTCATATAATGTACACCTCATTTATCTTCAAATAACAAACTTTGAAGGAATGTGTTTTTCTTCAAGCATCCTCTGGAATTTGTATATTTACCCCTGACTTGGATTAACTTCTTTTTATTTCTAGACAATTATGAATCTTAAAGAATTTTCTAGATTCTTTCGACTGCCACTTTTGTAGACTTTTCCTTCCACACATTCCCCCTGCCCTCCCCCCCCCCATTACCCAGCAAATGTCATTTCCCTGAAAAGGGATCAGTCTCTTGTGGTCTTCTGTTTGCATGTTCTACAGCCTCGGAGAGTGAATAAGGTCCAATTTCATGTTTGCCTCTGTGAGTCTGCATAGCATGTGGATGCTTTGCCCTTCTGTTTCTGTTGCGGCTTTGAGATCCCAATTCATCAGTGTGGCCTGAAAAGCAATTGGGGCCACAGTATTTTCCTTTGTCCATCTTTATTGCTCAGACTTTGACCAGATCGATGAAATTGGTGCATGTCCCCTGCCTGTAATTAAACCAAGTGCTCTCTATAGGTCTTCTGAGCCTTGTCCAAGATTTAATTAAATTAGGTCTTTAATGCAGTCAGTTAACAAATTGAGCTACTAGGCAGAACAGTAAGTAAGGGACAGCAGGGACATTTTTATTATTGGTCTCTGTTCATTATTAAATGAGATAATCACTTCTTTCGGAGTATCCTGTAATATAACCATTTATTTCCTCACACTTACAAATGCAGATTCGATCTCAGGGAAGTAGAAGTAAGGACTCACTCAATAGAGGAAACGCTTCTTTCTCCTCCCAGACCTTTGTATTCTTCATAAGTGCTTAGTCTTCTTTGACCAGGTGGGGGTCACAGTGATAAACTGGGTACCATCCCTAGCTTCAGGGATACTGGAAAGTTGATACAGTGTTATAGGTCAATGGATAAACAGTAGGCACAGAAGTGCACATAAATCAGGCATATGCTAGCATGGTACAGTTTCTCCATACTGTTTGCACTTTTGCCCTAAATTGCTTAGGTCAGCTGCCATGCAGCCAAAATGATCAACCCTTTCCCTAGTCCGTTTGGCTAAACACGTATGCTGGGACCACAAAGCCAGAAAATACACGCCCTGTTGAATCATAGACCTGGAACAAATAGACCACAGCAATCCCTTTGAAAGCCTTATAGTCTTTCGAAAGTTGTTCATGTCCACAGCATAAGGTGGTAGTGCCAACAATTTCTTCCTTATACACTGTTCTCTGTGTGTATTGACGTGAGTTCCACACCCTCTCCACGGATGCTTGGTCTCTCTGGTCGGCACCATAATTGACCAGCATTGCAGTAGAACTTTGCTGATGAAGGACACTCCGTCCCTATCATGTGATGGGGAGCTTTAAGAGGAACCCCACGCAGAGCTCCAGGTGGATCTACCACCTTGCTGGGAGTGGTTCCAGGGTCCCCTAGGAATGTAGTGCTCACACTTTGGGCTGAGGGAACCCTGGAGCAATTCTTCCTATTGTCACCTTTGGGTTCAACCCTCCATCTCCGCCCTTGCAGTACCTGCCAGGCTACACCAGGCTGACTCTTGACTGTAAAGGAAATAGCCAGCTGATGATTAGACATCTGGGAAGAAATGAGGGCAGCGCACTCACCCTTTCTTCTGGGTAGCCATTGGCTAATCAGATCCAGGTATTTCTGGGGCTTAAAAACAAAGAAGAAGGGAGCACACCTGCCAAGCCCTAGAGCTACAAAAATACAGCTTTAATTTTCCTTTCCTATGTTGTGGCCCCCTTCAAACACATGCTGTTGGTGAGAAGATAACGCTTGCCTAGAGTACTATGTATGGTAGCATCCTATGACTAAACCTATATTTTCTGTACTTGGATTCTCATTTCATATTTACTCCAAGAAGGGACAAATAAAATCTCCACCAAGAGTGGTTCTCTGCCAAATTGAACATGTGGGCCCAAAGAAGGCAGCTTTGCATCCGGGAATGGACTGCCCTAAACATTCTGTAGAACTTTTCTTGCCCAATGGGTTTTACTCTTCCATAGCTTAGGTATTGTCTCTTCCACACCGGTATCTGTGAGCATGGCCACAGGTAACTTCAAAACTCATTTATCGATGGCGGATGATGTTCCTTATTCCACTCGGGACTCCTGTGCCACCTTCAATCCTCGCATATGAACCACATTCATAGATGACTTAAGAAACAGATCATCATACAATTGCATGTGTTGTCCGTGCCCAGCATCTGGGCCTCCTGCTCAGGGTTCAGGAACAAATTAAAACAAAGTGGAATGGATGCCCACCAAATCCCTTCAGGGTTTGTGCTTCCCACAAACACAACAGCAGCTGGAGGGGTGGTTCCTTGAACAGGCCGGTGCTTTGGGGATGTCTCTGGAGTCTGCTTGCAAAGTCCTTGGGTGGATGAGCTTTCTCCGGGTCTTACCAGTGCCATATGCTCTGCAGAAGCACAGAGGATGTCTGTCCCCTACCACTCCCCTCCATCCCTCCCTTACGACTCTCTTCCCACTGTCTCCTGGCTTTGGTGTTCTAAGCCTGTATTTTTGGAAGTTCTTTTAGCAAAGATCTGGAAACAGTAAATCTATCATCTTGAGAGTGTTCTGATTTTTGATACAAAACTTTAAAAAGTTTGTTTTTAACCACCAAATTTGTTTTGTAACTCATATGTAAAAATATTAATATTTGTGCCCAGGATTGGGATTCCATGTAATGTTTTGAAACATGTAACATTGGGTAATGTTAAAAATCAGTTTAAATGTAGCTGTGTCATCAAACAGTTGTGATTTCTTAATGGGACAAGTATTCAAAATTTTACTAGCTCTTTGAAGGACATAGTACACATTTGCTACCAGTAGCGACTGGGCATACACTGCAGACCAGAGCAGCACTTCTGAGTCCGCACTGTAGCTTAGAACTCACTGGTTAGTCCAAACCTACCCCTACCACGTTCTATTCTAGTTCCCAGAAAGCACTATTATACTTCCAACTTTCCTTTTCCCCACTTTTTTTTTTTTTTGCTTGTGTGCCTGTATAGTTCACAGGTGTATGTGTGTGTGTATGTATGTGTTTATGTGTGTGTGTATATATGTGTGTGTGTATTGTGTGTGTATGTGTATATGTGAATGTGTGTATGTATGTGTATTGTATGTGTGTATATGTGTATATGTGGGTGTATTGTGTGTGTGTATTGCGTGTGTGTTATGTGTATGAATGTGAGTAAGCATGCGTGTGCACACTGTGGAGGCCTAGGATTGATATCAGGAATCATCTTTGGATCATCCTCCATCAGACCTGGAGCTTGCCAGTGTGACTAGTCTTGGCAGCCAGCTCGCTGTCTGTGCCTTCCAGAGCCGGAATCACAGGCAGGCCACTGTACCCTCCTTGACTCCAGTCCTCCTGCTGTGTGATAAGCACTTTAACTGCTGAACCATCTCTAGCCCTGCTTTTGAAAATACCTCTTAATATTAGTTAAATTTATTCTAATGCATTAAGATATGCAAAATGTGTGAGTGGTAATGTGATGTTGCAGTGCATATGAGTAATGTTAAGTCAAGTTAGACTATCTGCTCGGATTTTTTTTTATATAATGAAAAACTGAAAGTCCCTTTTTTCAAGCTGTTTGAAATCTACAGAGAAAGTGATCATCGCCTGTGTAGTGGCTTGAACGAATGCGGCCCCCATAGACTCATGCCTTTGAAGACTTGGGTGGAACTGTTTGGGAAATACTGTGTGAACTTTTAAACTGTTATTTGGGAAGTATTGTGTGTATTCTTAAACTGTTACCACCTTTGGCCGGGGTCTGCTGTGCTATTAGCCCCTCTTGCCTTTCCTTTCGTTTTCCTGATTTTGCTCCAGGAGTTGGGTGTGCTATCAAGCCCACTCCAGAGACCCTTGAATCTATAGATAAAGGATACATACACACAGTTAATTTTTGTATAATTTGGTGTCTTTTTGGCACAATTGCTGGGTGCAGATATCACCCGCCTGGAAAAGCATGTCTTGTCTTATACATTATCTCCGTCTCTCCACTTGCCCTAAACTTCAGTGGCTAGCCTCACCTAGCCCCTGCCAAACATCCTTGGCCACCCGCATGGCCTGTAGTGGTGGCCACAGGCCCCAGCTCTCCCCGAGACCTTACATGATTGTTGCGTTCTTCAGCCTCCAAAGTATGGCAGAACGTCCTCCCCCCTTCTCTGAGACTGCCTTTTCCTCCTGGGACCCAGAAGTCCCGCCCATACCTTCCATCCAGCAATTGGCCCCTGGGTCTTCTTTATTGAAAAATCAAGAACCAATTGGAGAACAAGATGTTAGTATCAGAACCTCCCAAAACGGAAAAGGGTTAGGCTGTGTGGTTTTGTCAAAAGAGGCATGTCACTGATGCTGGGCTTTGGACTTATAAACAAAACAAAAACAAACAAAAAGTCTCTTGGCATTCCCAGTCTCTTCCTCCCCTTCATCCCTCTCATTTTCCTCCCCCGAACCCTCTCCCCACCATCTACTTGTGGATCATGATGTGAGATCTTAGCTGTTCCTGCTGCCATGGCTTTGATTTACTATCGTGGTCTCTAACTCTCTGCAACTGCAAGCCTCAAATTAGATTCTTTCTTTTATAAGTTATATTGGTTGTGGTATCTTATCACAGCAATAGAAATGTAAGACAATCTCTAATCGCCTGATCTGCAGTAGATACCAGAGCCTCTTTTCCCTAACTAAAACTGTCTACAGATCTCCACCACTCCTGTCCACGAGCCTCCTGCCTTGGATAACTTCCATTCTACTCTTGACTTACTAGAGGTCAACTTTTTTTTTACTCGTGAGTGTTGATACGTGTATATTTCCTATGGATGACGTAGCAATTTATCATCAACTTAATGGCTAAAAATACTCAAATTTGGTCAGGCAGGCTGGCCCATGTCCTTTGATCCCTTGGGATACAGAGGCTGATCTCTTATGAATGTGAGGCCATGCTGCTTTAGTGAGTTCCAGGCTATCCAGGGCTGTATAAGGAGACCCTATCTCAAAACAGAACAAAACAAAAAGCAAACAAACAAAACCACACCCCAAACTTCAGACTTATAATCATACAGCTTTATAAGTCAGAATCTAAAATATGTCACTTTTACAAACCTCCGAGTGTCAGCAGGACTGTGGATTTCTGGAAGCTTGCAAGGAGTCAGTCCCCTGCCTTCACAGCATCCAGGGGAAGCTGCCCTCTGAAGCCTTGCCCCTCCCTCCAGCTTCTAGGCAAGCCAAGGGTATCTTCAAGAATCTACCTAATAGTTCTGTCTCCTTTCTTCCATGCCCCAGATGACCCAGGACCACCCCCATCTCAACTTCTGTTTGCCATTTATAGGTGTTGGGGTATGAGGGCGTGGCCCATAGTCCGCTATGTATTAGATTTTTGTGTGACAGGTTTTTTTTCCAGCAGTGGATGCATTTTCTCAAGACTGTCAGTCATAACTGAAGGCTAGGCACTACTGTAGTGAATGAAGCAAATCAATATTCTTGCTTTCAGAGGCTATCATAAGGAACAATCTTTTAAAATTTGACATCAGCCTTTGTGTGGTAGTTCACACTTGTCGTTCCTGGGGCTCATGTGGCAGAGTTTCAGAACAGTGTGAGCTACACACTGAGATTTGAGTGCAAGGAGAGAGAGAGAGAGACAAAGACAGAGAGAGAGAGAGACAGAGACAGAGACAGAGAGACAGAGTGTGTGTTTGGCATAGCTTCTTACAGTTTATAAAAACAACCTCTTATTTCTTTAGGAATCCTGGATATGTCGATTGTGACATAGTCTGCTACATTCCTCCTTTTTATCTGGAGCAGACTCTTCTGGGTTAGTTGGCTGTCTCTCTCCTTTCCTCCTCTCTAAAATTGTTATTCCACATCTGGCAGCTTCCTGGTCAAAGCTCCAGTCTTCTGATCTCTAATGACACTAGATTGGGTGAGTTACAAGTTTGATGTCTGAGGTAGGAAGAGGCTAGGCAATATACACCAGTGTCAGGTGATAATAAGGTCATATGGTGTGTGGACAGTACAGACTTGAAAACCACATACAAATATGCCATATCTGACTTTTGAGTTATTGATTTAGAGACAGGGTTCAACCAAGCTGGGCTTAGACACATGATCCTTCCAGGCTTTTTAATGTTGGAATTAGAGAATTAGAGAATTGCATCACATGGTATGTACTCCCTGATAAGTGGATATTAGCCCAGAAGCTTGGAATACCCAAAATATAATTCACAGACCACATGAAGCTTAAGAAGGAAGACCAACATTTGGATACTTTGGCCCTTCTTAGGGTACAGAATACCCATGGGAGGAGATACAGAGACCACCCCACACTTAGTTTGGGACTTTTGTATTTTACAGGTTCCCCTTCTTCACAGCGCCAGAGAGACTCCATGAGCTCATAGAGTAACACGCTTTGTACACATTTCACAGACAGATGTAGCAGGAGCCTTGGGGCTTTGTTGGGCGGAGGACTGTTTGGCCCAGGAATCCCCTCCCTATCTCTTGCCCTCCTGCCTGTCTTCTATGATGTCAGCTCTCAGGCCTGGCAATTGGAGATTTTATTGTCTTTCTTTTGCCCTGGGCAATGAGTGTCTCTCCCATGGTCCCTTTTCCATACGGCAGCATTTCCAATGTTAGGGAGAGTGCTTGTTGGCTTTCGCTAAGGCCATTTTACTCCTATTTAGCCTTTTTGAAATATGCCCGCTCTTATTTCTGCGGTGGCCCCATGCACATTCTTGTCCCCTTTCTCTCCTTTACTATTATTTTAATAAAGTTTCCAGAATTAGAAGATAATGTGTCCTCAGACTTGACTTGAGTGGAAGACCAGCTGAGCCCTTGGTGCTGCTGAGCTGGCTTGCCCATCCACATCTTTCCTTCCTTCAGTAGCCCAGCTCACACCCCTTCCTCATGTCTAACCTCTGCTAACTCAGTCCACTGTACTCTGTGAGGTGAGAGTCCCTCTGGTTCCCACTGTCCCTCTTTCTGCAAATTCACCCTTCTTTCTGCCTGCCTATGCCCTCTTTCCCTGCCCCTAGGGAGGGGTGTTCCTTTCCTTGACCTCCACTGACTCTCTGCCCATGTGACTATAGCTCTTTCCTATCTAGGCTATACCCAGAATGCCTAAATATACATCTTTTTCTGTTCAGCTTCCTTCACGTTTGTTTCCACTCTCTTTTTTCTTCAAGTCTTCCTTCCTTCCTTCCTTCCTTCCTTCCTTCCTTCCTTCCTTCCTTCCTTCCTTCCCTGTCTCTTTAATAGACTTGGGCTCTTTCTACATAGCACTGAATGTTCTGGAACTCTCTGTCTATACAAGACAAAAGTTTCCTCAAATTTCACATGTCCAAAGTTGATATCATTCTTTCTGGAGGTGGGGGATGGGATGGTCTGTCTCTGTCTCTCTGTGTCTCTGTCTCTGTCTCTCTCTCCCCTTCTCTGTGTGTGTGTGTGTTTCCACTCTATTGAGGGATAGCATAACTTATTATGTCACCAAGCTTCAAGTGTGGGCAGCTGTTTAATATCCTTGAATATTTATACAGCTGTACTGACCAGACAGTAACAAATAGCCACATACAGCTAATTCAGGTTTGAATCTAAATAAGTTCCAGGCGAACACAATTTAAAATTCATCTCCTTGGGTAAACTAGACATACTGCAAGTATGTACAGGCTAATCCTGTGCATCTGGGAATAATCTGTAGGGTGAGTAGACATGGTTGCTGTAGAACACTGCTGCCAATAAAGTCTGTCTGATGGAGAAGATGGAGTCTTACCTCCATACTCCACCCAGGTATCCATATGTGGCAGGGACTGATGCCCATGCATCTGGGTGGGTACTGGAGTGTCTTGTCACCTTTATCCCCCTTAACTGTTTGCAACCCCATCCCATCCTGTCCCATCCCCCCCCACCCCCCTTCTGCTTTGGTTCTTTTTCTTCTGTTAACCTAGTAAAACAAAACAGGCCCAAAGCCTTAGATGAGAACCAGAGAGAAGCAAGCGTCTACTGTCTTCACCCTGTGTTTTGGAGAGTCGCCTTTTCTCTTCTACAGTTGATGCTGGTTGTGGACTCCATTTTTATAGAAGATTCCCATCACAGTTTGCTAAATTCCAAGCCCTCAAAAGACAAGGGCCTTACCTTATACACTATCAGAGTCTCGGTGTTTGCAGCAGATCAGTTTCTGTACATCTACGTGGGTATTGGCTACGTACTGAGTTTAAGAGAATCAAGAAAGTAGCCTCCCAATGTCAGGGGCTAGGGCTGAGGAACCCAATTCATAAGAGTTGTCAGGATGATACATGGCTTTTCCTAGATAAATCAGTCTTCCTTTGGATACACTTTGAATGTTGGCTGTCCGACTTCTAAAATCAAAACAAAACAACATAATACAAAACAACAACAAAGTATTCTGTAGAGAAAAAGCATATGTCCTTTAATAAAAAACATCTTCGATAGAAGATGGACTAATTAGGTAATTACTGCAAATATAGAATTTTTTTTAAAAAAGTTATTCCTTAATATTACTTGGGTCCAAAAATTGCAAGCCACGATGTGTGTAGCAGGGTTTATATTATCTCTATAGGCTTTCAATTCCCGCATCTAATAGCTCTTGATTTGCAGCCATCCTCTATATTATTCTCCATGTGTCCTTCACTGGTTTTATATCTCTGCCTCAGCCCCCACCCCCAACCCCTTTTAAGAAGCAGGCCATTGTGTGATGCCTATTCTAAGTCCAGGATAATCTCAGAGATCTGAGGGGTCATCTGTCTACAGAGACTGTTCTGAAATAGTCACATTCCCAGGTATTATGTAGAATTGGGACATCACATTTGAGGGAGTCCTGATCCATGAGAGGAGTGAAAAGGAAATCTCTAATGGCTGCCTGCGTCCTCCTGGTCCTTACCTAAGCTAACTTGGTTCATTGGGTGGCCTTCAGTTCTAGTATTGGCTCATTTAATTTTACCCTAAGTCTGTAGGAGACACTCGGGTAACCTTGCAGCCGCGCCCTTCTGTCCATCTAGCTGACCCTTCAGCTGATTCTTTTTCCTACTGACGAACACTGTCATTTAAAAATAAGGCATAGTCCAAAAAGAAGATATCATCCTTTCATTTTTCACAGGGTCCACAGCTTTTAAAACGAGAATGGATAGATGAGAAATTACTGGACCACATGAGTGCACACAGGAAATGACTAGAAGCAATTGCCTGAGAGCAGTCAGAAGGGACATGCTAACCGTTTCTGTTTTAACCCGCAGCGCTACTTAGCTTTTCCACAGTCAATACTTCAGCACCTTTGCGATGAGAAGAGCAAATGTTTCTAGAACATGGGTCATTTTAAATGCCATCTTAATGCATTTGCTAGAATCGTTTGTATTTTTCAAATCCAACTATGGTGGCTTACGCCTGAATCCTTGTACTGGAGAAACTGAGGCAGGACAATTGCTCTAAGATCAGAGACCAGGCTGGGATAAGGACCAAGATCCTGACTCAAAACATCCTAATGGAGCAAACCAAGTACACTGACTGGTGATTTAGGAACAGGCCAGCGATGTCTTCCTGCTCCACTTAGGCTGGGTGTAAGTTTTAGAGTGATGTTAACCTTGTTAATTATTCAGAGCCTTACTGACTCAATCAGGGAAGCTGCCCGGGGACAGAGTGGAAGCTCCCCCTCTGCCCCATGGCCTGATGAACCTCTGTATTGACATTGCCTTTGGTTTGCCAGGGACTGTTCCAGACTGAGCTCCCATCCTGAATTCTGTTTGACTCCGGCAGGCATGTGTCTTTGCAGTCTGGTTATGTTCTGACTGTGGCCCTCGCGTCTGTTGTGTTGTGAGAACGCTGTGCCTTTCTAGCAATCCTGAGCTCCTGGAAGCCACAGCAAAGCACTGGGCTCTTTTGATCTGCTTCTCTATTGAATGCAATTTGCTCCAAGGGAATTTCCCTATTTTGGCTTATAATATGTTGATGAATTATTGAAACTTCAATTACTTTTGGTTCCCAAGATATCATGGTAGAGATAGCCTAGTCATTCAATATGAAAGCTTTCTAGAAGCTCTTAGAGAGGGCGGGTGGGGTCTGTGTATCTGCTCTCTCCCCTTGCCTAGAAGGGCTGTGGCATCGAGAACTAGCACAGGGACTGGGCTCTGCTCTGCCTGTCTGTGATGCTTTGTATTTTGCTTTATAGCCTTGGGTCAGCTGCTCAAGCTATGGTTCCCTGATGTCCAGCTGTCATGCCTTTGGGAGCTCACTAGGGTGGGATTCTGCCACCCCAGTTTCTCACTAGCCCTGAAAGGGAGATCTGGTATACCATAAAGATTAGAAAGCCCTGCTCTAAATGTCCGGGTGTACCTTCTGGCTGGCTGCATCTGGTGCTTCATTCATATGAGTTTTGGAACACTACAGTCAATCTGAAGCATAATAAACCAGGCTTAGCAGTACTTCCCTATAATCCCAGCAATCAAGAGGTAAAGGCAGGAGCTCCAGAAGTTCAAGGTCATCTTGACTGCATAGCTAGTTTGATAATAGTCCTGATACTCTAATGATGAAAGTGTGTCCATGGTTGCAACTGTCCCACATACTGGGATGTTTCTCCCCTTGGTGGCCATAGAGGAGTAACTACAAATAAGTGAGAATTAGATATTCATTGGATGTTAATAGGGCATATTTTATTTTATTTTTTAAATTTTATGTGTATGGGTGTTTTGGCCTGGGTGTATGCCTATGCATCTTACTTGTGCCTGGTGCCGGTGTAGGCCACAATGGAATATCTGGTCCCCTGGGACTGGAGTTAGAGATAATTGTGAACCTTCGTGTAAATGGTTCGAATTGAGCTCTGGCTGGAAGAGCAGTCAGGGTTCTTATTTATTTATTTATTTATTTATTTATTTATTTATTTATTATTATTCTCTTTTTTATTTAAATTTTTATTTTCTATATTCTATGTTTACATTCCAAAGGCTTTCCCCTTTCCCAGTTCCCCCCCACCATACGTCCCATAATTCCTCTCCCCCCCAACTATTCCCCAATCATCCCCCCCCTACACACACACACTATTTCTCTGTTCTGGGTCTACAAAACTGGATCCAGGGTTCTTAACACCAAGCCACCTCTCCAGTCTCCATTCTTTTTTTTTTTTTTTTTTTTTTTTCCCGAGGCAGGGTTTCTCTGTGTAGCCTTGGCTGTCCTGGAACTCACTCTGTAGACCAGGCTGGCCTCGAACTCAGAAATCCGCCTGCCTCTGCCTCCCAAGTGCTGGGATTAAAGGCATGTGCCACCACCGCCCGTCGTCCAGTCTCCATTCTTGTACCTTAAATGCATTCACAGGGCCCCGTGTTCTTATGTTTTGGTTTGGTTTCTTCGTGCTTTATTATGTAGACGCTCCTCCCTACCATAGCAGGGATGCTCCGAGCCTCGGTTACACTGTCACTCCAGCTTGGTCTGACCTCTGTCCCAAAGCTCTGTCTCTAGTAGCTCAGTTTGTCCAGTATTGCGTATTCCCCAGATGCTGTGCACACAATTCTACCTCCCCTCCCCTCCCCACCGCAGCCATGCCTCTACCAAGCCCACCCTGACACGGTCTCCTACGGAAACCAGTTCTCCTATCATATACCTCTTTATATTCTCTGGAGTAGCTTCAGGTGGAGGTACAGTCTTCCCAGGTTCGGCTGCCTTGGAGCGATGGAGACAGATATTTCTAGCATTCGTGTGTGTGTGTGTGTGTGTGTGTGTGTGTGTGTGTGTGTGTGTGTTTGAGTGAGTGTGTTATGACTTGTTCACTATCCCTGTGTAGCACATCTTTACCCGAGTTGCCCACTGCAGCATCAGATGCTTTTCTGCAAACTTCCCTCCTGTGTTGGAAGCGTCAAACACTTAGGTTGTATATTCTCCTTCTTGCTTGTAACTAACAGGTGATTGGTCAGCAGTGAGCCCACTGAAGGACTCAGTAGTTTCAGTGGACTCGGCCAGCTGAGCAGCACAGTTGAAAGCCTTGCCATAGGCTGCTGGCTCTTTGGCTCTTTAACCCGGGAAACTGCCAACTCCGTCTAAAGGGATTATGTTTTCAGGTCCGAGAGCTCCAAACTCGGCTGCAGAGTGTGCAGGCTACTGGACCTTCTAGCCCGGGTCGCCTCACCCCTGCCAATCGCCCAGTTAACCCCAGCACCGGAGAGCTAAGCACCAGCAGTAGCAGCAATGACATCCCCATCGCTAAGGTGAGCTCCCTGGGACGAGTCTGGTGGGGTCGGAACACTTTTTATCTCAAAACCCCAGCTGTGGCTGAGCCCACCATTGTGCAGGCATACCAGTACACATCCTCTTCCCCCAGGACTGCGTGTCAGCTCTCCCAGATCAAGCTGCAGGGAGAGATAACCCGCTAATAGGTTTAAGTCTCTCAGAAGCAACCTGCATACCAGGTCTCATTAATCAGCCTACTGGAAAATGTCACCGCTGACAAACCATTGTGAAGAGTTTTGTCAAGTGCGACCTCACGGTAGATGAGTGCTCACATTCAAGGAGCCATCAACCCTTGGGGGTCCCTGAGTGATGAAGCAATGAGGTCCCCCTCAGAAGAATGACAGCCGTGCCCAGCAGAAGAAATACATCACAGAGTTGAGTGTGGAGGTGCAGGCCCGTAATTCCAGCCAGGAGGCAGAGGCAGGAGGATCATGATGAGCTCCAGGCCATCGGGGAGTACATAGTGAGACACTGTCACAACAGGAAAAATAAGAAAGAAAAGAAATATATTGTTACCACTTGTTCTCTGCCATAGCACCTTGGCCAGTGCTTTTGTCCACTTTCCTAAAAAGAACCTGCCACATGGTACAAATGGCAGGTATCTTCCTGCCTGCCAGCACTAATCGTCTCCACAATGAAGCTATTTCTCAGCCTCCACATTTAGTAAGTTAGGTGAAACCATTGCTTCTTGGCCAGGCATGAGTTTTGTCTCCCAAGGAACATTTTGAAAGGTTAAAACTGGAGTGCTGTGGGCATCTTGTGGCTAGAAGCCAGAGATCCTACACAATAGCTTATTCTACCCCAGGCTAGAAGCCGGAGATGCTACACAGTAGCTCACTCTACCCCAGCTGAGGTGCCCCGCCCCAAATGTGCTGAGGTTGAGAAGCCCCATTTTAAGTTTACGGCAGCATAAAAATTGAGCCAGGGAGTTCTTTTGAAGTGTTTTGATGAACCACTTTAGTTGACAGGGCTAAAGATTGTGTAAGCGTTGCCTCAATCTACGCGGGGCTCGGGTCTGGACCTTCTGATAAGTTTTTCTCCTCTTCAGATTGCTGAGAGAGTGAAGCTATCAAAGACGAGATCCGAATCCTCATCGTCTGACAGGCCAGTCCTGGGCTCGGAAATCAGCAGCATCGGGGTGAGTGTCGGCGACGGGCAAGGGCGGAAGGAACCCGAGGCAGCCATGCAGACCCTGGCTCCTAAGGGACAGCAGTGTCGCTGGTCACCTCCGATTTGTCGGTTAACTGGATAACAAATCGTAAGGATTTCGTGCCGCAGAGGCAAGGAAAAATGTATAAAGTTTCTAAATGGTGAATTGCTACTTCAGCTATAAGGTAGATTGGTTAGACATTGCCAATGAATGCCTTGAAGTATCTGCTTTACATCATCACGCCTCACAGAGACCTAGGGAGTTGCAAAACCCCAAAAGAACCCTCTCTTTGCACATACCACTTGAAGGGGAGCACGCTGCTCAGGGGGTGGGGGATGCTGCCTTGGAAGTGGGCCCGCGGCCGACAGAGCATGGGTTGGACCTGTTTGGTGTGAGTCTTCATGCTAGCGTCTCTCACCTCCAGGGGGGAAGTCTGGAGCTGGTGAGGGGACAATGGAGCCCTTTCCGTTCTTTGTCTTTGTCTTTGTTTTTGTTTTAAAGATTTATTTATGGGCATGTGTGCTCAATCTGTATGTCTACCCGTGTGCCAGAAGAAGGCATCAGATCCTAGGATAGGCATTTGTGAGCCACCATGTGGTTGCTGGGAATCGAACTCAAGACCTCTGGAAGAGCAGTCAGTGCCCTTAACCACTGAGCCATCTCTCCCCAGCCCTATAGCTTTAGTTCTTTAAGGAGTTTGGTTTGTGACTAGGCATGGGACTGGCCGAGATAGCTGTTGGATTCTAAGGCAAAAGGAAAGGGTCTAAAAACCCAAAAAACTTACT
Source organism: Apodemus agrarius (assembly GCA_964023405.1). Lineage (NCBI taxonomy): Eukaryota > Metazoa > Chordata > Mammalia > Rodentia > Muridae > Apodemus > Apodemus agrarius. Next base: position 34,197,357 of record OZ030021.1, on the reverse strand, counting down.
TTAATTTCCTAATTTAAAGTTTTGCATTGAGAAAGAAAAAAAAAAAAAAACAACCCACATGCCTTCAGATTCTGTGCCAACCCTGAACTGTGAGGATAACAGGGACAGCATCTCTCTTGGGCCACAGTCACCCGAGACTATGGCTGTTGCGTGTCAGGAGTTGAAGATAGAAGAAATTCCAGACTGTGTTTAAAGTCCCGAATTGTCAGGACTCTAGGAGAACTGATCTGAGGTTACTTCCCAGCATGAGCTGTTCAGGAGGTGCAGCTGTGAGCCGATGGTGTTTCACACAACACTGTCACAGTCAATTTTTAATGTTAGAATTATACCAACCGAGACCCATGAGACGTAGAAGGGTAACCATCTGCTGGCGCAAAATTCTTAAGGAATCTTGGCTTTAAGTTGTCGCATGTGCAGATCGTGCCTGGGGACTGGTGTTTCTGGCCTGACATCTCTGGGACGGGGAATTGTGCTCATTTGTACAGGTTTCCAGCAGTGTGGCAGAACACTTGGCCCACTCACTCCAGGACTGCTCCAATATCCAGGAAATTTTCCAAACACTCTACTCACACGGATCTGCCATCTCTGAAAGCAAGATTAGAGAGTTTGAGGTGGAAACGGAACGATTGAATAGGTAAAGAAGCAATCTGACATATTCACTCGGGGGAGGGTGGGGATGGGGTGGGAGTTGTTTCAGACTATATATATATGTGTGTGTGTGTGTGTGTGTGTGTGTGTGTGTGTGTGTGTATTACTGGATATTTCCTTTATTTACATTTCAAATGTTATCCCCTTTCCTGATTTCCTTCCTTCCCGGGAACCCCCATCCCATTCCCCCTCCCCCTGCTTCTATAAGGATGTTCCTCCACTCACCCACCCACTCCCTCCTCCCTGTCCATGATTCCCCTATACTGGGGCATCTGTTGAGCCTTCATAGGACCAAGGATTTCTCCTCCCATTGATGCCTGACAAAGCCATCCTCTGCTACACATGCAGCTGGAGCCATGTGTACTCCTTGGTTGGTAGCTTAGTCCCTGGGAGCTCTGGTGGGAGGGGGCATCTGGTTGGTTAATATTGTTGTTAATCCTATGGGGTTGCAAACCCCTTCAGCTCCTTTGGTCCTTTCTCTATCCTCCATTGGTTGTCTGTGAGCATCTGCCTCTGTATTTGTAAGGCTCTGGCAGGGCCTCTCAGGAGACAGCTATATCAGACTTCTTTCAGCAAGCATTTCTAGGCATCCACAATAGTGTCAGGGTTTGGTGACTGTATATGGGATGAAACCCCAGGTGGAACAGTCTCTGGATGGCCTTTCCTTCAGTCTCTGCTTTACACTTTGTCTCCGTATTTGCTCCCGTGAGTATTTTGTTCCCCTTTCTAAGAAGAACCAAAGTCTTCCTTCTTGAGCTTCATGTGGTCTGTGAGTTGTATCTGAGGTATTCAGAGCTTGTGGGCTAATATGCACTTATCAGTGAATGCATACCATGAGTGTTCTTTTGTGATTGGGTTACCTCACTCAGGATGATATTTTCTAGTTCCATCTATTTGCCTAAGAATTTTGTGACTTCATCATTTTTAATTGAACAGTACTCTATTGTGTAAATATACCACATTTTCTGTATCCATTCCCCTGTTGAAGGACATCTGGGTTCTTTCCAGCTTCTGGCTATTATAAATATGGCTGCTATGAACATAGTGGTGCATTTGTCCTACATGTTGGCGCATCTTCTGGGTATATGCCCAGGAGCAGTATAGCTGGGTCCTCAGGTAATATTATGTCCAATTTACTGAGGAACTGCCAAACTGATTTCCTGAGTGGTTGTACCAGTTTGCAGTCCCACAGCAATGGAGGAGTGTTCCTCTTTCTCCACATTCTCACTAGCATCTGACCCTCTTTCTAAAGGATCATCCAAATTGACTTGTGCATTGTGACCTGGAGTGAGATTGCCCAGGCTGGTGGGGTTGAGATAGAGACATGATGGGCTTGTGGCAGACAGGGTCCACTTCATAGGCCCGGGACAGACATTCACACAGGGCCTTGTGTGTAGGAAGGTCGGACACATGCGCTCTGACTGTGCTGTTACTGCTGTAAATCCTTAATTACGTATGGACAAGGAGCCCAGCCCTGACTTCTCATTGCATGTTGGACCTTGTGAAGTACATAGAGAGTCCTGGGAGCAATTCACAGAGAATGTCAAGTAGGTCATAGACGGCTGCCAAGTATGTGGGCCAGTGGTGTGGAGAGTCACAGTGGGAAGTCCTGGGGTGATGAGTCAGTGTTTGCCAGAAGCAGCAAAAGCAGTGTGCTGGAGCCGTTCTTGGCACTGGCCCCACATGTTGGTCTAATTCCCTGCTCTTTCTGAGGACTGTCTGCATTCCTTTACGCACTCTTCTCACATGCACAGGCCTGAGTCCCTACATCCCATCCTAACTGGAGTAGTTTACCACCTACCAGCTTTATAAATTCTTGCCGATTCTCTTGCTATAGACAGATGCAGTCTGCACTCCTGCTCCTTGGTAAAGGCAAGCTTAGTGTGGACTCTTAGTGACGAGGGAACTCCTTCAAGAGCTAAGAGGAACCACAGCCAAACCTGCTCACCACGCTGACTCAGGCTCTGTTCCATGGTAACAGCATGGCCCTTTGAACAGTTTCCAAGAATGGTGTCTTGACTTAGCGGTCAGTCTTCAGGGGGAGCACAGGACGAGCAGGAAAGCTCATGAGCGAATCAGGAAGGAATGTGAGCACTAGTTCCCATCTACCATCGCTCAGTTCCATTCCCCTGGTGTGTGGCAAAATGGAATAAATCAAACTAGCATGGGACTCCTCCCTGATACGAAGCTGTGCTCGTTCTCGAGAACAAAGGGAATGTGGCAATCTAGGCCATCTCAGAGATTCCTTATTTTAAATGGACGCGTGCGTGTCTTCGTCTGTGTGGGTATGAGCGCACGAGTGCCTGTGGAGGCCAGAGGCATCAGATCTCCCCCAACACTCCAATTATAAAGTGCCAATCCTGGCAAACGCATCATATCAGCAAAGCAGGAAGCTTTTCCTGCACTGGCCTTCCCAGGCTTATGTCTGAATCAGATAGGCCCTTTGCAGTTGAATGAAGCCATGTGCCTTCAGGGAACCCGTCCCTTCAGCTGACAGCTCTTCTCTGGGATTTAAAAGGTCCACTTTGGTGCTGAACTTGGGGAAGGCACCTTTCTTCTCAGTTATGTGCACCCAGGAGGGAACCAAGAAGGCCCCCTCACTCTTTAGTACTCAAAGCACAGGTTATATGTTTAGCATCACGCAATGGATGCTCACAGAAAACTACCTTAATGTTCCACTTGTGAGGATTAGGCTCATCTCCCTCTGCAATGAGAAAAACAGGCTTTGCAGTGAAAAGGTGAGAGAAGAAGTCCAGTGCAGTTACCAGGGAGAATTCCAGCCCCCGCCCTTTGCCCTCACCCTGTTGTTCTATAAGTGTAGCTCTGGTCAGAACCTGGGTCTTCTCAGAAATACTGTCTTAATGACTGCTATTTCATTGTCTCAACATTAAAGGACAATTACTCTTAAAAAAGAAATAAGGCTAGTCTTTGACTCCAATTTCCTTGGGGTAGGGAAACATACTGACACAAAACTGTACTTACTCAGGCTGCACATCTGTGTAAAGCACCTACTGTGTGCTAAGGTACGTAGCATGAAAAACAGGGAAGGGCCCTGATCTCATGAAGCATTATGTTCTGTTAAGAGATGTAGAAGGAGCCGGGCAGTGGTGGTGCACGCCTGTAATCCCAGTACTCCGGGAGGCAGAGGCAGGCGGATTTCTGAGTTCAAGGCCAGCCTGGTCTACAGAGTGAGTTCCAGGACAGCCAGGACTATACAGAGAAACCCTGTCTTGGAAAAACCAAATCCAAAAAACCAAAAAAAAAAAAAAAAATGTAGAAGGAACACAGTAGAGGAAACATCAAGGAAGAGTAACCCGGATCCTGAAAGAGTTCATCTGTTATTGTTGTTACACTGGGCACTGGGGGCTGGAGGTTAAAGCCAGGGCCTTATACAAGCTATGCAGCCATTCCACAACTGAGCTGTATCCCTTGCCTGGGGGTGGGGTGGGGTTGTTCCTTGATAAGTAGTGGTCCATGGAAGTGTCTCTAAATAGGAGAGGTTTATCAAGAGGTTTTTAGGAAAAAAGAGCAGCCATGACATGGTTGGAAGGGTCTTGAGTCTGAGCTGGACAAAAATGGTGTGGAAGAGGATTCATACAAAAGCCAGCAGGACCAACATAGGGTGGGGCCCTGGAGGATGCACAGGAAGCAGGAGGACCACCCGGCAGAGGCTGGCATAGATGCAGAAAATCAGATTCTACAGCAGCGTTGACTCTTTAGCCTAAATATAGTTAGAAGGCATTTGAAATGGGAAGAACAAAACCTGTTCTGCCTTCTGGAGCTCTGAGGTAAAGGATAGAAAGAATGGGAGTAGAGAGATGACTGTGACAGGCCAGGAGCCACGGCACACGATGCATTCGGAGTAAGGGAAGCCTCAGCCATGCTAGGTCTGCCCGTAAGGAGAGGCTCTAGACGCTCCCATGCTGGCTTGTGACGCTGGGAGCATAGCAGCACTGACTACCAGTACAGGGAAGCTGAGGGAGAGCAGGCTGAAGAAAACCGAGTGCCCTGTCATTGTTAAGTTGGAAGCAGTGTGTGACACACACACACACACACACACACACACACACACACACACCAGTGGGGATGCCAGGAGGCAGCTGATGTGTGGGACTGGCATGCAGAGGGTGGTGTGTGCTAGAAAAGATGGGAAGCCATGGAAACAGGGTTCCTCCTGGATAGAAGCACCAGTATGGAAAGTGTTGACAGAAGAGGGGACCCCCCACCCCCTCAAAGTCTGAGCCTGAGGAAACACAAACCCTCACAGCCTTTACATTCAGAAGAAGACCAGCAGGTGGTGTCCTGACCTGAGCAAAGCCTAGAAGGTCCTTCGGACATAATCACAGGTCTCTGGTCCATTTCCTACTTAGGGACAACCTAGGGGAATATTCCTGATTGTTCACACATTGACCTTTTGCTCTGTGGTGTATGATTAAGAGCAGAGGATCTAGGTTGACCAGCCCGGTTAAATCCCAAGTCGAGGAACTTGACCTTTCAATATCTGAATGCATCTCCTTATCTGGGTAACAGCTTTGATCATACCTGACTGGGCAGGCTAATGGAGAATGACCCAACAAAGGCTCAGCACAGAGCAGCTGTTATGACCATGGTGTGGTGTCTTGCCCCATGCAGGGTAGCTTGCTGCAGCATGGTTGGAGTAATTCTGCAGAGCCATGTGGTGCCAAAGCTGTTGCTTTCCTTACTGTAGACCCATGGCCTCATAGGTGAAGTATAGCTAGGTGCCAGAGTCTAATTTCTTTGTGGTTGTTGTCTTTTGTTTTTTGAGTCAGGATCTTTCTACATAGCTGTGGTCATCCTGGAACTCACTCAAATTTGAAGAGCTCTGCCCGCCTCCTGAGTTCTGGGATTAAAGATGAGCACCATGACATTCAGCCCTGTGTCTCTATTTTTGCTTCACACTGAATTTGATGATTATTTTACTTGTTCTGTGTCCGTTATACTTGTTAAAATGCCCAACCACGCCATATCATCTTTGTAATTATGTGTGTGTTGCATATATGAATTCATGTACATCTGTGTACGTGTGGAAGAAAAAGAAAACCACCAAGCACCTTTCTCAGTCACTCTCCACCTTCTTTTCATGAGGCAGGGTCTCTTCCTGAATCTGGAGCCATTTCGGCCAGGCTGTCTGGTGAGCAAACCCCACAGGTCCATCCTTTCGCCTTCCCGGTGCTGGGGTTACATACAGCGCCGCTCTGCCTGGCTCTTAAGTGGTTGCAGGAGTTTGAACTCAGCTCCTGCTGCTTTCACCACCAGTGCTTCACGTTGCTGAGCTGTGTCTCCAAGCCTCCCATATCACATGTGTGTTGTACATGTGCATCTGTGTTTGTGTGTCTGTGGCATATGTATGTGTTCATATGTGTACTCACGTGTGCATGTATGAAGAAGTTAAAAGTTGACATCAGGTGTTTTTCTCCACTGCTCTTCACCTTAGTTCTTGAGACAGGGCCTTTCAGCAAACCCCGAGCTCACCAGGCTAGCTGGCTAGCAATCTCCAGGAAGCGTCTTGACTCTGGCCCCCCAGTCCACATCACTGGAATTACAGGAGCACACCACCATGCCTATGCGGGGGGGGGGGGGATCTCCACACAGGTTCACCTGCTTGCATGGCAAGCACTTTATCTGCTGATCCTCTCTCCCTGCCCTGTTATCGGACCATGACCGCCTGGCCTACTTGCGAGTGAGACCAGTGAAGTATCGGACCACAGTCCTAGCATGTAAGATCAATGTTTCTTCCTTTGTAGTCGCATTGAACACCTTAAATCGCAAAATGATCTTCTCACCATAACCCTGGAGGAATGCAAAAGCAACGCCGAGAGGATGAGCATGCTGGTGGGAAAGTACGAGTCCAACGCCACGGCCCTGAGGTTGGCCTTGCAGTACAGGTAGGAGAGCCAGAGAGGGGCAGATGCCCCGGCGTGCTTCTGTTTAACACTTTGTTTGCTTGTTTGTTTGTGTACTTAAAATTAATTAATGCTATTAGCTTATATTATTTATATAAATGTATACTTAAAATTAATGTTCTTAATTTACATTATTTACATAAATTCACCACATTAGTATTATTGATAAAAGCAATGAATTAATAGAACTGAAATTATGTTTTAATTGTATTCAATTATTATGTGTATGCATGGATGCTTGCACGCATACATGCCACAGTGCATGTATGCAAGTCCAAAGACAACATGAGAGTCCATTCTCTCTTTCCACCATGTGGGTTCCAGATTTCGAACCCCAGATGGTCAGATTTGGCCCTCTGTGTGTCTTCACCCTCTGAGCCATCTCACTGGCCCGTCCTCAGTGTCCTTGCAGTGGCTTTGTTGCCTGCCCATCTGTAGCAATCCTTAACATAAGAGGGGAGACATAACTAGGGGCTTGCACCTGCAAAGACAGGTGTGCCTCATAATGAAAACCCGTTAGTGTCCTTCGGCGATTAGGAGAATCAGATAACCACTGTGGTAATAGTGCTTGCTATGTCTCCACTATTCCAATTCAGGCTAAACTTATTTGAGTAATACCACCCAGAATATCAGTGTGTGGGGGGTCACAGAGATAGAGGGCTTAGGGGGTAACTTACCTACGTTCCAGCCTTGGAACCCTCATGGCGGAAGGCATAGCAAGAATCTACTCTTGCAAATTGTCCTGTGGCCGCCGTGCACAGCCTGCAGTGCCCCCTCCACATGGG